>JAXQQM020060979.1:0-48683 GCA_034641835.2 Pinus albicaulis | reverse complement strand
AACGAACTAGCGTATAGATCTTCAACCATTATAAACTAGCATACTTCTTCAGATCAGATAATGAGTTTAGATTCACCCTTTTACTTCAGACAGATGTTCACCTCATCTTAGATCTAAGCCTTCCATAAACAGATCTAGCAGATACAAATACATTCCAGATCTAGATATTTCGCTTCATCATTTCTTCGTAGGTGCATCATAGATTGAGATCTATTATCAAACCTTTACCCTTTCCATGCGAGATATACTTCATAGAAGTATTCATTCAAGATCAGACATCTTTCTCCCACACTCATGATTTGCACAATGAATTTCTTCTCCTTATATAAGTTTATCCTTTTTCAATACCACGGGCCCCTTTTTCAATACCATGAGCCAAAACAATACCATGAGCCTTCAATACCACGGGCCCCTTTTTCAATACCATGAGCCAAAACAATACCATGAGCCCAAAACTACATTACTTCCGATGGTATTCCTGGACGGGGTCACATAGACGAATCATTACCCAATACAATGGGTCAATACCATGGTGGTCACCCCTGGTTCCCACTTTATGAGCGCTTTTGCCCATACGCGACTTGGAACGTTGTTTCCCGCGTGCATACGCGACTTCCCTTAGACAAATCCGCGTATGCCTTGAGACATACTCTTTTCATCATAGATCTAGCACATGCTGAATTCCTTTCTTCATTGCCTTCTGTACAAGACATATTCTATCAAGCACAACTTCATCCAGTAAGTTGCCATTATCTTCATCAAGTGGGTTTCCTTTCAAGGACAACACTCAACATCATATTGCTAACAAACATCATTTACCAAGTCCATCAAGTCAAGAATAACTTCATCAGGTGAATTTCCATCAAGGACAACACATGTCAACAGTCGCATGTCTTCATCTTCATTCAGTGGGTTGCCATCAAGGACAACACTCTGCATCATATTGCCAACATTATTTTGGTACCAAAGTGATGAAGGTGGAATTTAGCGTAGGTAGAAGCCAATGGGTGGAGCGTGATTCCTCCACTACGTCCCAGACTTTGTTTTGGATGGACTCCCAGAAAAAATGAAAGAAGTTGGTGGTAAATCCATCAGGACTTGGAGTTTTCCCTGCCTTCAGCTGGAAGACTACCTGTTCCACCTTAGCCACAGTGGTAGCTGCGAGCAACATCCTGTTGTGTTCACCCGTTATCAGCTTGGGGATGTGTTGAGTGATTTCCCCAATGGCCTCATGCCTCTAGTGGTTGGATTCCTATAGAATTTCCCTGAAATGATTGTGCAGCTCCTTAGAGATGGCCTCTTACATTTCCAACCTTTCCCTAGTTTGGTTCTTGAGGGCAGTAATTCTATTGTGCATCCTGTGATGAATGGTGGAATGATGAAATAATTATTGTTTCTTTCTCCCTTTTTGAGCCAGTTGATTCTTGATTTTTGTCTCTAAAGGGCTTCTTCCTGGTTTCGTCTTTATTCCAGCTGAATAGTTAAGGTTTTCTCCTGATTTTCTAACTTAGCTGAGCACCCCTCCTAGATAATATTTTGTTGAAATTTCTTCATTTTTTCCTCCATTTATTTTTGTTCTGTGAAGATATTTCCAAAGGTTGTTTTGTTCCAAACTTTCAATTTTCCTTTGAGTAGTTTCATTTTTGTTTGGAAGAGGAGAATTTTAGTACCTTGAGTAGGTGCTGAGGAGGACCACCATTTAGAAACCATTTCCTTGAATCCTGGGTGCCAGAACCAGAGTGTTTGAAGCGGAAAGGTTTAGGAGCATGCTTACCTGGTTGTGACCATTGAAGTTGTATTGGCCAGTGATCAGATCCTACCATTGGGATGATGGTGGCATCTATGTCACCTTCGAGCCAGATGATATCTTCTGTGATGAGGAATCTATCTAATCTTGAGGCTATCTGATGGGAACCTCCTCTTTTGTCGTTCCACATGAAGATTCCATTGGAGGTGTGTAGATCTATGAGGATGTTACTGTGGATGAAATTCTTGAATCCATTACTATTTGATTCCAGATACATCCTTCCTCCTTTATTTTCCCGAAGATTGGTTATCATGTTGAAGTCTCCTCCCAAGAGCCAAAGTGGAAGGGCTCGCTATTTGTTGATTTCAGCTAGGTTGTCCAAGAGCACCAATTTTTGTTGGCCATTTTGTGGAGAGTAGACGTTTGTGAGAAGACCATGAATGTCCATGCCAATCAGGTGAAAGTTTTCCCAGATGAAGTGTCTATTAGCATGAAAGCTCTCTAAGATGATGATTTGGGGGTTCCAAGTGATTTCCAAGCCTCCAGATGCCCCATTGGAATCAACCACTATTGTATTGTTGCCTTTCCAAATTTTTTGAAGACGGTGTCCAGAGTAGTGTTGGAACATTTTGTTTCTTGCATGTATAATATTGTTGGACATACCTCAGTAATACTTTTCTTTATTATCATGTGATTCATGGGGCTATTGAGCCCTCTTATGTTCCAAGAGATGAGCTTCATGGGATATGATTAGAGGTAAGGGTGTAGAATCTAGTCAGCAGGGTTGTTTTCCTACCCCTTTTGCGGGACTCTTTTGTGAAGCATTTGGTGTTAATGAGCGTGCCCCCCTCGATACCCAGGGAGGGGAGTTGTTGTGCTCTAGCATGGATTTCCTCCATTTTTTGGATTTATTACTCTGAGATAGATTTGTATTCCTTCTTATTGCAGGCGTCCTCTAACCCTATGAGATCCAGGCCTTCCAGATCTATGTTTTCTGGTTCTTCCTCCATGGCTTCTAGGATCGAATCCGTGATCTATTATTTTCCCTTAGCATATTGTTTTCCCCTGCGGCATTTGTAGTTGGTGGTTTCAGGAAGGTCTCAAGGGGGACCTTGTCCTGTTGAGCTTTTGAGGACTGGGCCTGCTCCATGGAGGTATGCCTAACTTCGATGACTGGTTCGAGTTCATTTTCATTTAGTTGATTTAGGGCTGCGAAGATATTACTGGTCATGGGTCCTTTTTTATTCTGCTTAGGGGTAGCTCTCCTATTGTGTCTTTTTTTTCTTGCTACCTTCGTGAATCCTTCTGCTTCTTGTTCGTTGGATTCCTTTTCAGCTATAGATTTTTTATTTAGGGAGCAGTCTTTGAAGATATGCCCATGTTGGTGGCACTTTTTGCATCTAAAAGGAATGTGCTCATAATCTACAGTTTGTGTCCATTCAAAATCTTCATGCATCATAATTACCTCGCCTGGTAGCGGTTCTTCTAGGTTCATGTAGACACATATGCAGGCATAGGCTATGTAGCGATTGATCTTGGTCTCCTCTATGATCTTCACGAACTCTCCCAGGGCATTGCCAATGTCTCTGAGGGTCAGCTCATCCCAGTAGTATTGGGGGAGAGAGTAGAGCCGGATCCAAACCAGTGCCCAAGTGAGATCTTGTTTGTCTGGGTTGAAACGCTCCGTCCAGGGTCTGAGGTATAGACCTGCAGTGTTGAAAAAATAGGGGCCCCCGTCCATGATTCTAACTTTGTCTTCAGAGCAAGTGAAGAGAACATTGAAGAAGCCTTTAGCGCACAACTGTAGGTTAATATGGCCTTTGGTTTTCCATTTCGAGGCTGTCCATCCTCTCATCTATTTTTCCATGGGCCATAAGCAAATGAACTTACCTATTAGTGTGTGATCCTTCATGAACTGTATTTTTCCATTGATGCAGTGTGCTGGGATTTCTATCACTGTTTTCTTGGAGTTATTTGGTATTACATTTTGTTGATTTAGAGTTTGTTGCTGCTGCTGCTTGTGTTTTTGTAGGTTGCGTTGTGGGTGTCACCCCTGTAGTTTCTTGAGACAGGCCAGATTTTTTTTGATTGACGGTATCAGCCCTTGCTACCGCCCCTATGGGAGGCTGGCCTATGAAGGGGGGAGTAGTCATCCCCCCATTAGAGTTGCTCATCGATGAGCCTAAAGCTGTCCAGGTGAGGAATCACAATCTATCAGTCTGGGGGAGGAGGACTACCTAGGGAAGCCAACGCCGCAACCATCAAACCCTAGGTCATGGAGGTCGGCCTAGTGCAGAGCTCCTCTAGGGCAAATGAACTACGTTTTTTTACATCCACCTACATGTTGCCTCCACTTTCAGATGCGGTTTTCACTGGACAGCTACGCATCAGGCTAGTCCAATATCCCGAGGTTAAGCCTATGCTTAACATCCTTCAGTTGAAGGAACGAATGGCTGATGAGACAAAAAAAAAGGCATCAAGCAAGTCACCCCTTCAAATTTTGTTTCTGCTTAATTTTCAGTTAGTTTAAGGAGAGTTGTTTAAACATCCTGAACTTTTTTTGTAGTTACTATTTTTAAGAATTTTTTTTTATTATATAAACCCCTTCATGTCTTTTAAGAAGGGATCCTGAAATTTTGAAAGGAAGACTTTATAGAAGTTACACTTTTGTACTCTTTAAGTTTTCTTAATAGAAAGTGTTGGACCAAATATTGTTTCTCAAATGAGAATAGTTAGTGTATACATGGTACTTTTATCCTATATGTTATATTTTTGTTTTAAATGAGAAAAGACTAATTTTTCTTATAATGTTTTGTTTCATGTTTCTATTTGAAAAAAGTCAGGCACTAACTCAGTTTTGAACATGTTAGATTGTTATATTTTGGTACATATTCAATACATGCAGTAAACACTTTTGATATAGCCTTATCCAATTTATTTAATTAAATATTTAATTAAATCAATTATTTCAAATCGTTTTCATATCTTTAAGTGTTTTTATAATCTTTATTTGCATTCGCTGAAATATCATATTTACCAATCGCACAGAGAATAAATTTCATCCTGACATACATATAGATAGATATATTATTTACTTCAAAATTGTTATTACTCCCATATACCAAGTTACAGACAGTTATAATCCCATCTATTCACCCAATTACATTTCAATGGGAAACTCGCCTCATAAATCCAATTGGAGCCACCATACCAAACGGAAAAGGGACAGTTTTTATGTCCCCGACCGAGTGGTTTTCCCCAATGTTGTTGCACCGATTTTAGGTGCCTCAACATTTTTTTTGCTAGAAGGAGGGCCATAAGACTATGAATGGAACCAAAGCTTAATCCAAAAATCAAATACCATCAAAAGAATCATTCTCCCTCCAAGTCTCCTACAACTTCTAGTCTTGGTTCAAGATCTCCTATTCTTAGATCAGAAGTCGTTCAATCTCCCCCCAAGTCTCCTAGTTCTATTCACAAAGAACTCTCTTTGGATTATACTCCAGAATCACCTGAAGTACAAACCTTAATAAATAAATTAGAAGAAATTTTTATTTCGGTAGAGAAACCTATATTTTCTGAAGGGTCATAAGGAAGTGTTACTTCAAAATTTGATGGCATTGGTGTATTAACCCATTCTAAGAGTGAAAATCTCGAAATTATCCCTTTTGAGTTTCCTCTCCATTCTCACCGTAGAAAATATCTAAAATCCAAAACCCAATCATTTACTAGTGAGATTCAATCCTCTTCTACCCCTCAAACTCCATCATTTATTCCTCCTTCTTTTACATCTTCTCAAATAATTTCTTCATCAATTCACATTCCTTCTTCTTCCCAGACTAAAACTGATGCCTCAAGTAGTATTAGTTCCATAATTGTTTCTTCTACACCAACAACCACTACTGGAACTACTTCTTCCACTCCAAATCCTTCTTCAGGGCAAACTAATCCTCCAGTTCACACAATGGCAACTAGACCTTGGCAGAATCCTGGAGCTATTCAATTACCAAGTCCACTTCATCCTTTACCTAAGCATCCTGAAATATGGTTGCCTAAGTATAACCTTGATGATGGCCTACCTGCTGAAGAATATATTCATAATTTTATGCTTGCCATGAATCTTAATGATGTCACTGAAGAATATTGTGAAGTTAGATTATTTCCCTATACTTTTCAAATATCAATTGGATCATGGTATTTCTCACCACCATCAGGCACTATTACTAGCTGGGATATTTGTGAAGAAAAATTCCTTACTAAATTTTTTGATGATCGTACTATTGCTACTCTTGTCAATGAGCTTTCCAAACTTAAAGCAAATATAGGGGAAAAGATCAAAGATTTCAACTCCAGATTTAATAAGCCACTCAATAAAATCCCAACCACATCTAAGCATGGGGTAGATGTACAAATAGAATGGTACATATGCTCTCTTCCTTCTAATAGTGTTATTTTTGTAGATAGAGCCAATAAAGCTACACTAGTAGAAAATATGAAAGAAGCTCTTTATGTTGAAAAAATAATTCTTGCTTTAGAGAAGAAAAATGCACAGGAATATAGAAAAACTAAAAAAATTTCATTTAAGGATGAACCAAAAGAGAAAACATCTAAATATCTTTATGATCTTGGGGGATTACAAAAGGTTCTCAAAACTATGTCAAATGATATGGTCGAAATAAAGAAACAAGTAGCTAAGTCTTCTTCGAAGAAGCCTTTTAGATCTTTTAATAAAAATTAAGTTTCCCAACCTCCAAATGTAATCTCGAATGTTGAATCAGATCAAGACGAAGATCAATATGAAACAATATCATGCGCAGAAGAATCACAAGATGAAGAATTATTCAAATTTCATGGATTATGGGACTTTATCCTTCCATATCTGACAATGAAGATGAACATGAGGAAATTCCAATTAACACTAGAAGTAAAAATTCTATTGACCTCCCTCAAGCTCCTCAAAAGCAGAAGTCTTCATCCTATGTTGCTAAGGATAAAGTTGTTAACAAAACAATTCCTTCTCCTCAATCTAACCCAACTTCTTCTAATATTCCATCTACATCCAAGACATTAGTTGTATATGATACTATCGAATATAATATAGTGGAGTAAATGAAGAATATAAAGGCAAATATTTCCATACATGAGTTGAGAAAGTCAAAACAACAGAAGAAAATTTTACTCAGAGAGCTGAATGCAGTCCCTGATTCATCATTTCCTACACATGTTACTTTCAAAGCTTCAAAAGGAGTTCGTAAACCTCCTAATGATTCACCTGAAAAAATTTATGCAAGTGATGTTATATTAATCAGAGACAGATCTAATTCGCATACTACTCCCTTCCTTTTAAATTTTGAAGTATTCAACAAAAATGTGCATAATTGTCTAATCGACTCTGAAGCCTATTCAAATATCATGCCATATTCTGTTTGCTTGAAGTTGAACATTTATCCTCAAAATTCTGCAGTATGCATTGTGCAATTAGATAGAACAAAGGTTACGGTATTGGGAGAAATGAATTCAGTCCTTATCAGACTAGCATCCAATTGAAAAGTTCATCAAGTGATTGATATTTTAGTTGCTGATATCCTTGAATTTTACGGTGTAATCCTAAGTAGAGATTGGTCAGAAAATCTTCATGGCTATTTTTCCACTGACTGGTCTCATATGTAGCTTCCCTATAATGGTAAGCCAAACCAGATTCGAGTAGAACGTGAAAAACACATGAAATACTCAGTGACCGAATTCAAATATGAGAATGAACCCATGGCTTTTACTAATAACATTCTTCGCAATTACTCTACTAAATATTTTTTGAGGAATTTTAATGCTCATAAATCTCCATTTCTCACCAACTTAGTTAATTCTAAAATCGGAAATTTTTCTCAGTCAGACTCTTCCAAGAGTATAAATATCATAGACAAGTTTTGGAAATTATACTTTTATGGATCAAAATATGGTGAAGGTGCAGGAGTTGGTTGTATACTAATCAACCAGGAAGGATAAAAGACAATTCTTGCATGCAAACTTGAATTTGAATGCTTAAATAATACCACATAATATGAGGCATTGGTCTAAGGCTTATACAAATCAATTGATCTTGGTGTAAAATATCTCCATGTATATGGTGATTCTGAAATAATTTTCAAACATGTAAGAAATACTATACACTGTATTTCTGGTCATATTAAACATTATCAGTCATTATTACAATCTCCTACCTCACATTTTTTAGGATTCAATATCTCCTTTGTCCCAAGAATTCAGAATGCAAGTGTAGCCCTTCTAGCTAATGTAGCATCCAGACTTATTCCTTCAAAAGATTATAGTCTAGATAGATTTTATATAGATTTGATTTTTCGCCCATATATTCCTGATAATGTCATTAATTGAAGAGTATTCAACGATGATGAATATGTTATAACGTTTCTTACATCAGAAGGGTCATATGATGATCAATTAATTGACGAAGATGAACATGAAAGGAAATTGAAACAGAAACCTGAAGAAAATGTGATACCTAATTCTGTGGTTAAACTTGAAGATCTCTATGATCTCAAAGATAGATTCAAAAAGGTTACTAATTCTAAAATGCAAAGTTCAACTTTAAGGTTTGAACTAGAAAACCTTGGCACAGATCTCAACCCTCAAAAAATTAACTTAGGACTAGTTGGTCTTTCGTCTGATGAAAGATTAGCCTTCATTCACTTACTGAATAAATGAAAGAATGTCTTCGAATGGAAATATGAAGATCTCAAAATGTATGATACCTCCATCATCCAACATACTATCCCAATGATATCCACTGAAAAGCCTATACAACAAAAGTTAAGGAAAATTCACCCTGATCTTGAAAGTCAAATCAAAAGTGAACTAAACAAACTCCTTAAGGAAAATATTATCTTCCATGTTAGGCATTCAAAGTGGGTCTCAAACTTAGTCCCTGTTAGGAAAAATAATGGTGATATTCGTATTTGTATAAATTTTAGGAACTTAAACAAAGCTTGCTTTAAATACAATTTCCCATTACTGCCAATGGAACAAATTTTGCAATCAATTTTTGGATATGAATTAATGTCTTTCCTTGATGGATTTTTAGGCTACAATTAGGTTCTATTTCATCCTGAATATAGCTTAAAGACTACATTTAGAACTAAATAGGGCACTTATGCCTACGAAAAAATTCCTTTCGGTCTAATCAATGCAGGAGAAACTTTTCAAAGAGAAATGGACATTGCTTTTAGAGGATTGAAAAATGAAACTTTGGTTGTATATTTATATGATATAACCATTTAATCCAAGAAAAGAAGTGACCACTGTCATGATCTTAAGCAAATACTTGAACGTTGTTTGAAATATGGAATTTCTTTAAATCCCAAAAAGTCTTATTTTTATTTAAGTGAATGTAAACTTTTAGGATTTATTATCTCAAAAGAAGGCATTTACATAGATCCAGAAAGGATAAAGTAAATTTCTAAACTCTCTCATCCCCATAAAAATAAACCCATGCAGTCCTTTTTAGGACAGATAAATTTTGTCAAAAGATTTGTTCCAAACTTTTCCCAAATTGTTTTTCCATTAAAAGTAATGATTAATAAAAATGCACTCTTCAAATGGGGACACAATGAAAGATAAGATTTTGATCTACTCAATAAATCCATCATCAATGCTTCTTCTCTGACTACCCCAACTTTTTCTAATCATTTAATTTTATATACTTTTTCATCTGAAACATCTTATGTTGATGTGTTAACACAAATCAATGATCAAAAGATTGAAGCGTCCATTTCTTTCTTTAGTTCAAATATTCAAGTTGTTGAAATAAATTATTCAGAAGTGGAAAAACAAGTGTTTGATGTTTACAAATATTGAAATCACTTTATACCTTTTCTCTTAAAAACACACACCAAGGTAATAGTTCCATTTTCGGCAGTAAGGCAACTACTTATTCAAAAGTAACTAGAAGAAAAGAGAGAAAACTTCATAACTCCTCTACAGGAATATGACATTGAAATAAGACCAACCAAAATCATCAGAGGACAAGATCTCTTTAGATTACTATCTGGATCATCCAACATATCATATGATGAAGAGTCGAGTAACACTCTACATATTGCTGAGGTAATGTTGAACAAATTTGAATCTTAGTATACTGATCTTATCTTTTATTTAAAAAATGGATATGCCCCTAAAAAAATCAATTACAAAAGAAAAAGAGCTTTAAGATTGAAATCTTGTCAATACCAGATCATAGACAATGTTTTATTTAGAAATAACTAAGTACTACTAATATGCATTGAGAAATATGAAGCATAGAGGGTTTTGCAGGAACTCCATGATGGACCTACAGGTGGACATTTCGGAGGAGATACCACCTCACATAAAATCCTTCATACAGTAAATTACTGGCCCACATTGTTTAAAGATGCTCATGCATATGTGAGAAAATGTAAAACATGCCAAACTGCTACTAGAAGACAAAGAAAACCAGCCTTACCCTTGCATCTAGTCAAAATTGAGCAACCTTTTGAGTAATGGGGATTGGATATCATAGGTGAGATTGTTCCTAACTCATCCAAACAACATAAATACATTCTCACTACAACATATACTAAGTGGGTGGAAGTTGTTCCACTAAAGGTAGCTAACTCTGAAGCGATTACGGAATTTATCGATCAATTCATTATTACCAAGTTTGTCTTACCCAATGCACTTATATTTGATAATACATCTTATTTTTCGGGAAATAGTATCACTAACTTTGCTCTCAAAATAGGTTTTAAACTTAAATACTATGCTAACTACTATCCCTAAGGGAATGGTTTAGCATAATCAACAAATAAAAATCTCATAAGAATCATAAAAATTACTATTGATCAGAGCCAAAAAAATTGGCACAAGTCTTTAAAATTTTCACTATGGGCAGATAGGATGACTCAAAAGGCCTCTATAGGAACTTCTCAATTCAATCTATTTTATGGGAAAGAAGCTGTAATTCCATCAAATTTAGCTCTTCCTTCATTAGCCCTAGTTCACTTTATTGACGGAGTACCTTATTCTTACTTACAATTAAGATTGTATCAGATCATTAAAATGGAAGAGGAAAGAGAAAAGGCCAAATTAACTCATGCTTGACACCAGCAGATAATTAAAAATTCTTTTGATGCAAATTTTTTTTTACCCAAAAACATTCCAAGTTGTAGACCTCGTCCTTAAGTGAGACAAGGAACATGAAGAAAAAGGTAAGCATACCAAATTCCAAAGAATGTGGCTTGGACCATTTCAAATCATAGAATAAATCGGCCCATCAAACTTCATGTTACACGATCTTCAAGGGAGAAAATATTTTCTTCCTGTCAATGGGTTGATTTTGAAAAAAATATTTTCTTAGAAGAAAAGTTTCTTCTAAATGTACTATAATTATACTTTTAGATTTTTAGGAAAATAATGTTTGATTACATACTTTTGGTTTTTCACAACACCTCTGAATTATTTTATGTCTTTTTATTTTTGGAGAATAGAAATTCTTGAGGAAATAACTACAAAACTTGAAAATTGAACGAATATTATACAACTCTGAAATATTTTTCCATTGAAATTGTAAATTTTATAAACTTGAAGTGGGCTTTATTGTGGGGAAAAATGCACAGTTAAGCATGCTTGAGCCAAAGGATTTCTGGGATGGGTGACCTCCCGGGATGTCCTGGTTATCGGGTGCAAGGCCCGGAAGTGATGATTGATGCTATGTGATTCATTTCACTAGTTTCAATCCCACTTCTTCACCCCTATGAGCATCATCCGATGCAATGAGTGCTAAGTGGATTATTCAAAAATCATGAGAAATTAGTAAAGTTACGACTACCTATCATGGAAATGGTCTTAGATGAATGAATTACTTAACGCAATTGAATCCCAAAAATGATATCTAATATAATGCACTGCGGAAACCCCTCATACTTAAAACCTAAAGTTTTTAAAGTATTTTTACTTTATTATCAATCATAAAAAGTTCATCCTTACAAAGTAAAGACTTTCTATTACTAAGCATCTTTAACCATAAATTTTCATCCAAAACTCTTAAGGAGTCAATGATTCTCCCCATCCATTAAAATACCTTTTTAGAGTGTAATTCAAAAATATAAAAAACTTAAAAGGATAAGGGGTCTCATCACGAGCCTTCTTACCATGATCATAGGTAAATAATAAACTGACATTACCACTATTGCATATAAAACCAGGGTAATGGATCATGATTATTAAAATCATAAGACAAGGGATCCCATCACGAGACAACTTGTTCAGTTCAACTATAACTAGTGAATGGCATTGTCACTTTCTAGTCATCAAGCCAAGACAATGACTTTTTAAGAACAAGAAAAAACAAGTTATATGATTAAAGATTTATCCCAAAGAATTGTAATAATAAATGGATGGGATACTAAATCATTGATGGTTAAAATGTAGCCTTATCGAGGCTATGAATGCCTACTGGAAGCAGTTACTCTACCTATGACAAAAGGAGTAAATCAAAAGGCTAAGTTACAAAGAGACACTTACTTTATCTTTTAAACTATTTAATGATTGGTATAGAAGATATTTATTTATGAATTTTTTTTGAAAGACTAACAATAAATATGAGTTTTTTATTCAGAGTAATTTTATTCATTCAAACATTTTGACAACAAATTTTGTTTCCTTAAATTATTTTTACTTATTGAAAGATACTAAGAAATTGTTTTTCAGAGATAATTGGTTCTTCCATTGAATCCCCAATTGTTGTTTCATTCAACAAAACCCATTATTTTAGCTTAGTTACTTTAGAAAGTAATGGGGACCCTTTTTAAATTTTTAGAGTAAAACAAATAAGACCCTTAAAGTGATTCATTTAGATATAAATAGGAAAAAAAATGGGGGTAAAAACCTTGAATTTTGGCCTTAAAAGCATTAGAGCAGAGAATGATTGTGAAATTGAAATCACAATATCACAATGTAACACATATGCCTCCTAAAAGCCACTCAACACATATTGCGATGCAATATATATCAAAGCTCTTTTATAATTGGAAAAGGTATTTTCCAAACAAATTCTAAAAGGAAAAGCTTACGGGACCAACTTCCAACACGTTAGCTATCACAAATCACAAATCACAAATCACAAGTTCTACCCCAAAGGTCTTAATGTCACCCTCCACATTTCGCCAATGCGATATACTAATCGCATCGCACTTTTGCAACGCGACCACTCTTTCCCTTCATCCATTTTCGCTGATATTGCGATTACGATATCACAATCGGCAAAAAGAATTTGATCAGAAATTTATAAAGATTCACACACGAATAACACTGCGATCCGAAAAATCTCATTTTAATGTTGGAATGATTACATGGGCACATCAACCCATAATGACCATTAATTCCATAACTTAAAGGTTTTATAGCCCATGCCTTCAAAATGATTTGACTGCAAGAAGCATTGAATTCATGTATTCACAACGTGTCAAGTTTCATTCGTTTAATTGTTTCCATTATTACGGTACTTGCACATTTGTAAAATCAAAGTTGCCTCTTTCTACTTATCATTTCACATTATTTACATGCGAGTCCAAATAAGCATAATTATTTTCAGATGTCGAAAGCTCTCAAGAAAGCTAAGAAACTGATGGCCCCTGTGAATCTTGCACCTACTATAAGCGAAAGAATGAAGATTCTTCCTTTCTTTACAAGCATGACATGCAAACCTCTAAGTGGATCTTCCTCCTGGGAATCCATGTACAAGTTTTTTGAGGATGAGAAACCCCATAGGTTCCAAAGGAAAGTTACTATTGATGCTTATGATTCCTCAAAATCTACTACAGAAGAAGTGGCCAATTCTTTTCTCCATCGAATTGCTATGCGCCCTAAAATATTACCATATATTGATATGGTAAGATGGATAATTGACAACCTAAACGTTAGGGACATGACTTTCTTAACCATCAAAGGAAGGATGATAGGTTCCTTTAAAGTCAAAGACTTGAATTTGATGTACCACATCCCAAATCCAGAAAAGGTCTACGACAAGGAATTTATGGCACAATTTGCCAGCGAGAACGATCTGAATTCAAATCCAATCAAGAAATGGAGAAGAAACCCGAATAAACACAAAAATGATGACAAGGGTATGTATTCTACTGACTCCCTTGCTAGTTCCTACTGTTATGTTGTTGCAATGATGTCTAGGCTCTTTGGTCAGCGTGACACTACCAAATTTTCAGTTGAATGGGTTCCCCTAATGGAAGCAGTTGCGGACTCTTATATTATGGATTGGGGAAACATTTTGTTCAATAATATTGCTACTCAAATTTTAGAATATATTAAAAATCATTCTATTCCCTCCAAAAAATTCCCCCGTTTTATATGAAGTTCTTATATCATGGGCGTTGTATGTTTCACTTTATATTTTCTAGCCATGGGTTGGAAATGGGCTACCCAGGACCCTCTCCACATTCATTTCTATCATAGCATGTTATGGGAGTCAAAATATGATTTTTTTTTTTTTTATATAAAATATACCATGGATTTGTTCTCCCTTTGTTAGCCTTGTTCAATGAGAAAGCCCCTAGATTTTCAAAATCTCCTCCATTGGAAAATGGTTTGGAGAAGCACTGTTTACCTATGTCATAGTTTTTGGGAGTCTGGCTCTGCTGCATGTTTTATCATTATATGTTCCTGATAAGCTTCTCGCAAGACAAGTAGCTTATCAAACTGTTGGCAACGGATTAACCAAGTTTCTTAAGGAAGCTAAGAAAGCATCATGGCCCTCCTTTCCAATTAATTGTGGTGTTTATGCCTTGGAAAATTACAAGCATGCAATTTTAGAGATCAGTCAAATTGAATGTTTGAAATTGTTTACAATTTAAAATATACAATACGACCCAAATAAAGTTGCCAATGATTTTACCACCCAAATTAAAATCATACCTTTTATTCATGAAGATGGTGAGTTTGATGACTTATTTGACTCCATAAATAATTACTCTGCAGTTCAAAAATTAGAATCCCTACACCTCCATCCAGAGCAATTTCCAATGTTTAAATAGTACAAGAACAAGAGATTAGAAGGAATTTCAATGAAAATGTTGGAAGTCTACCAACCCTTAACATAGAAGGAAAAGGAAAAAGAACTGACACCTAAGGATACTAAAGTCCTTAGTAAAACTGAACAAGATAAATTTTTTGAAGTTCAAAGCATGGAATTAGATTTACCAAGTAATTTGAATGATGTCTGGAAGGATTTTAACCAAAAACTCCAAGGAGACCAAGAATTGATGATCACTGGTCATCAAAAGATTGTTCAAACACCTTAAAGTAAAAGTCAGGACCCGTTCACTATTGGGCCCTCTGAAAAAATAGTTAGCACAGAGCAAGTGTAATTCATCCCGACCTTCCCCACTACATAAATTGTACTCAAAATTGAGAAAATTCATCCTCTGGATATATTCTATAGTCCTAAACATAAAGCAGTTATGAGCAAACAAAGTAAAAGAAGGAGAATGGAGCAATCTCAATTCCTTGTCCCAGGAGATGTTTCAATGGAAGTTGTCTGGAAATATTCACAAGCAGATCCTTCACAGGATCTAACTCATCTGACCCAGTTCACAGGAGCTTATTCATCTACAACTATAGATAAAGCTTCTGAGGTTCAACAATTGATGAAAGAAAAGTATGAAAGAATCATCCAATTAGAACATGAGCTACATGCAGAGAAGCATAACATCAACCAAAAACTACAAGTACAGGTAACACAACTCCAATATATCATGGACCAATTGACGATTCAACACCAAAATGAAATCAGTTCAAAGGACACTAAAATTCATCAATTACTGTTTTTTGTAGAGCAATTGAAAGATAATCCAAAGATAGATGAATTTAGAAAAGAGGCATTGGAGCTAAATACCCTACTTGCACAACAACAAATTATTTTTTATCAAAAGTTGTCAAACATATTTTAATTATGTGAGAAAAGTGATTTGCTAATGAATCAAATATCAAACCAAAGGATCAGTTTCAGTGAGATTGACGATAAAGTTTCACAGTATGTCACCCGATAAGATACTATTGATGGCCAAAAGGCCAACCTACCTAGGATTGAGGACTCTAAAAAGGAAATTTTTTTTATTGGCTGGGACATATAGTTGAAACATGTTGAAATATCCATTTGCATAGACAAATATGTGGCTAATAACATTTTGGAAACTGTTAGTCAAAATCTCATCGCTGCAAATCTTATTGATAGATTCCCTCTCGGTTCGCCCTCTCTTGTGAAAGACTTGATAAGGCAATGGCAAGAAGTTTCAAAGGTAAAAGAATAAAACATCAGAAAGTTGGAAAAAATTTATTGGGATAAGTATTGGAGATACTTGGTAAATCCACATAGCCAATGGCTTATGTTGTGTTGTCTTACAGATACATCCACCTACATGTTGTCTCCACTTTCGGATATGTTTTTCACTCAACAACTGCGCATTAGGATAGTCCAACCTCCCTAGGTTAAGCCCATGATTAACATCCTTTAGCTGAAGGAACGAATGGCTGATGAGACAACAAGACAACCATCAACAAAGTCGCCCCTTTAAATTTTGTTTCTGTTTAATTTTCACTTAGTTTAAGGAGAGTTGTTTAAACCTCCTCAAATTTTGTTGTAATTATTATTTTTTAGACTTTTTATTTTATTATATAAGCCCCTTCATGTATTTTAAGAAGGGAACCTGAAATTTTGAAAGGAAGAATTTACAGAAGTCACAATGTTGTACTCTTGCATTTTTCTTAATAGAAAGGGTTGGACCAAATACTGTTTCTTAAATGAGCAGAGTTAGCCTATACATGCTACTTTTATCCTATATGTTATATTTTTGTTTTAAATGAGAAATGGTTAATTTTTCTTATGATGTTTTGTTTCATGTATCTATCTGAAAAGAGTGAGGCATTAACTCACTTTTGAACATGTTATATTGTTATATTTTGGTACATATTCAATACAGGAATTAAATAGTTGTGATATAGCCTTATCCAATTGATTTAATTAACTATTTAATTAAATCAATTATTTCAAATTGTTTTCATATCTCTAAGTGTTTGTATAATCTTTATTTGCATTCGCTGAAAGATCATCTTTATAATTTGCATAGAGAATATATTTCATCTTGGGATACATATAGATAGATATCCTATTTAATTCAAGCTTGCTATTACTCCCATCTACCAAGTTACAAACAGTTATAATCCCATCTGTTCATCCGATTATATTTCACTGGGAAACTGTTCCCATAAATCCAATCGGAGCCAGCATACCAAACGGAAAAGGGATGGTTTTTAAGTCTTCGGTAGGGTGGTTTTCCCCGATGTTGTTTCATCGATTTTCAAGGCCTTAACGGGAAGCAAGGAAGCTCTCATCCTCCAATAAAAATAAAATACTTCCAAATTGTAGGAATGAAACCAATAGGAAGAATATTTCTACTATTAGAAGTTGAGAGTGCAATGTCTCGAGGAAGGTGACCACAATACTAAGTTTTTGCATGGTTTCATGATATGGCACAAGCTCTCCAATAGGATTACACATATTTGGGAAAAAAAAGGTAATAAACTTATTTCCCGCCATGATATTGAAAATGAATTGAATTATTTAAAAAAAATATCCTCACTAAATGGCAAGAAGATAAATCAACAACAATCCTCACAATCACCAAGAACATCCCTAAGTCACCAGTGAGCACAATTCTAGTCTCATGAGACCTATATCTCTAACTGATATTGAAATGATCATCATGGATATGCCTGCTAGAAAATCCCCTGACCCTAATGGTTTCTCCTATAATTTTCTTCATTGTTGTTTGTCCACTATGAAATTTGATGTTTAGATTTAGTTGAGGAATCTCAAAAACTTAAAGGATTTCTCCCAACCCATAAGGCGAAATTGATCACTCTTTTCCCCAAAGAAGCTCAAGTTGTTTAACCTAACAAATTTAGACCCATTACCCTCTCTAATGGCATCTACAAAATCATAATTAAGTTTATCTCTTATAATCTAAAGCCATTTATTTCTCTCCTTGTCTCTACTAACCAAGTTGGTTATGTGTAAGGGCACCAAAACTTCAACTCTATTATATTGGTGCACAAATTTATCCACTCCCTCAAACCCACCAAAACTCCTAGTATGCTCATCAAGCTATACATGTCCAAAGATTTTATAAACTCAATAATCAATATATTCACTTTGATCTTCTCACTTTTGGATTTAACCCTTCATGGGTCAACTAGATCTATAACCTCATTTTCTCATATTTCTTTTCCATCATGGTTAATGGCTCCCCTTTTCCTTCATTCTCTTCCTTTAGAGGAATTCATAAAGGAAACCTCCTTTAAATTTCATTTTGATCATCAAAGGAAAAAGTAGGAATCTTAAAGTAGTTATTGACTCTTGACATCTTCAAGGTCTCAAGTTGCACAATATTCCCCTCCCTATCTCTCATAATCAATTTGTTGAACACATTTTGTTAATGATATTCCCCTCTAATAAAGGAACTTAGAAATTCAAAAGAGTTTTAGATTATTTTATGGAAGCTTGTATCACCTCCATTAATCATTAAAACTCTTAGGATTTTTTTTTTCAAACTCCGATGCCAATGCAATATCAAATTTATTGCATTCTAGGCTTCTCTTGTAGCTCCCTTCTGACCAAATATCTAGGCATTCACCTAGTCTATCGAATGGCAAAAAATTCCTCTTAGGAGGATCTCCTCTCTCAAATTGACAAAAATATATCATCTTGGACCTTCCACATTTTAAACATTGTTGGGAAACTTATCCTTCTTAAGTTTATCATTCAAGCCAGTCCCCTTTATTTTTTATCTACCATAGCTACCCCCAAAAGTATCATGAAAGAAATCTAGGACATCCAAAGAAAATTCTTATGGAGAGGGACAAAAGTTTTCAGAAAATGGGATTTGGTTTCTCGAAGTACCTTATGTACCCCCAAAAATAAAATATGGTCTTGGAATTTGATATTTGGAAACACTCAATAGGGTTTTAGGAGTTAAATTTGGAGGTGATGGTTAACAAGAAAAAGTTAGTTATGGAGTACCCTTTGGAAACATAAATATGCCAATTATTTCAATACTCAAGAGTTGATTTGAATGGATGTAAATCACCTCGGATCACTTATATATAATGCAATTTGAAAAAACAAATTTATCATCCAAAGTCATAACTTCTAGAAAGTTCGAGATGGAAAAATTGACCTCTTGTAGGAGGATTCTCAGTAGTAACAACCAAAACTCGAAGACAACCCTAAATTTTTTGTTCTAAAAACATTTTATGCCAATTAATAAGGCCATACCATATAATATTATTAGGTTCTAGTCCCAAACAATCAGGATTGGAGGAAATGATTTTGTTTTCCAAACCACCTTCCTTAATAGTTGTGTACCAACATCTTAGTATTGCAAGAAAAACTATACAAACATTGGATTCTCTTTTGAAAAAAACCTGAAAAATTAAGATGGAGCTACATTCCAAAAGGAATATTCACTATCAAAGAAGCTTACATCCTTACCACTCTCCATGATGAAATTCCTATAGCTATCATATGGGAAAAATATTAAAGGTGAACTTATGGCTGGAAATTGCTACTTTTCTCTAGTTAACAACCCATCACAAGATCCTCACCTAGCACAGGTTGCACCAATGTATATATTCTAGAACAACCTAATATTTCATGCGTAATAAATCACAAGATATTATGGAACATATTCTTAACACTTGTTCATTCAGTGCATCTCTTTGGGCTCAGGGGCACTGTAATTTCAACAATTAGACCACAAAAAAAAAGCATCACACTTTCTTTAGAGACATATAGGAAGTAGGCCGTTCAAAAATATATTCTCAATAGATCTTGGAAAATCTTACTTGGATGATTTTTATTGGAAAGTTTCTGGAAGGAATGAAATTGATACATTTTCAAAGACAAGGAACAAGCCCACTCCATAGTTTGGAAGAAGATCTACAACTATATTTTGGAAACCCTCTAATCCCATAATTGGAAATATGATGATCCAAAGTATAACCTTTTAGAGTATATTATTCTAAAAAATGGAAGTTTAACCTCACACTAATATTTTTATCTTCCAAAACTATCCACCACAAAGCCTCTTCACCCCTTGAATGGTTTACACCTCCCTCATATTTCATCAAATTTAGCATCGATGGAGATTATAAGGGAAATTAATGGCCTGCAAATCCTGGAGGTGTTTTTATAGATTCTCAAAAAATAACTATTTCTTATATTTTTTACATATAGGATGCACCTCCAATAGTATAGTTAAGCTACATGCACTAATATATCGGTTATTCTAGTATAGTATTATTCTAAGTTTGTGTTATGCTAAGTTGACAGGCGAAGGGGACGCTCAACTCCAACAATATAGTTAAGCTATGGGAACTAATATATGGGATTTTTATAACTCAAATATAGTGCTATTCTAATTTGATAACTGAAAGGGACTCTCAACTCATTATCAACATATTAACTAGGCTTCAAAATGGGTCCCCTTCTAGAAAAATATCTACTAATTCGTTCCTATAGACAAATCTTGAGCTCATTCACTCCATTATTCTTGAAATACCTAATCGTATCCCTTCTCATATCAAGCATTCAACAAAGAAAGTTTCAAATCACCTAGATAATGAAGGTGTAACTCTTCCAGAAATGGATTTGAATACCAACTAGGATAACTTTTGCAATCCAATACTCAAAGATAGTTTGTAGTGTTTGGAATTTTCAGAACAAAGTTTCCTGTGTGGGGAGACACCAAAGCATCATGCAGACAATATTGAGTGTAACCTACCTCTGCGACCAAGTTACATTTGCTACTTTGACAAAAACTCTAGTAGTGATCCTATGTAACCAAGGTGTAAGGCATGTGTAAGGAAGGATGCAGGTTAGTGGCAACAATATCTAGGCCTTTAAGGCAAGAAAAGGGAAATAATGCTTTAAGAAGGAAAAATTCCACCCAGAAATTGGAACCTATCCTTCTCTTATAGCCCCACATGCAAATTAAATCACCTCATTTATTTAACACATCCATCATGGAAATATTTCACTCTAGTAACTTCTTCATTTTGGTTTCTAGTGTACTCCCAACTCTTTCTATTTTGGTCTTTGTTTCAATGTACTTTTCTTCTAGATTCATCTTCATCGTGGTCATGGTTCTGTGAGCCTCCCAGAAAGGTGAGGCCCCTCTTCATTTTACCTATGTTGGGAAAAATACTGAGAGGGGGGGTGAAACAGTATTTAGAGCTGACTGAAAACTTTTTACTTTTTCTTTGAGCAGATTTCCATACGCAGTTTTTATGAACTGAACTAGTGTATGCTGATTTATCTTTCAGATTTAGAGAATCAGTCTTTTAAACAGATTTGTCAGTTATGAATAAGGCTAGATAATCAGAAGTTATGAGCAATAAAAAATAGTATAAAGCAACACACACATAAACACCAAGATTTAAGGTGGAAACCCAAATCGGGAGAAAACCACCGCTTCTGTCGTCTCTGTCTTCAATATTTATTATATAGAAAACCTTTTACAACATTGTATTGATGCAGACTTATACCAGTATGCAGGCTTCTACCTGCAAAAGGCTGCAACCTTCTCTCGTTTTCCAGCTACAACTGGAAGGGAGCTCCAACCCCCTGATCTCATTTACCATCCTCTCTTGGAAGGGAGCTTCAACCCCCTGATTTTAACACCAGCTTCTACTGGCTGAAAGCTTCTACTGCCATACTGAAGGCTTCAACCTTCAGACCCACTGCAGACCACGTTTCATCAATTTTCATACTGGATCAAACAGCTTCAACACAACCCTTCACTTAACATCAACAAACATATTTTGCCCAATACTTCAAACAGAACAGTGAGACCACTATAACCAGAATATCAGAAATAACCCAGACTTCAGAATAGATATGCAGATACAAACTCAACCCTGAACATTCATTAATTCAAATAGCATATGCTACTTTTATTCACTGAAGCCGTGTGTATACGCGCTTTCCTGCTCACCAACATGCGTATGTCTCTGTGCATATTGTTTTTCATAACATGAAATGCATACGCCACTTATATTCACCAAAGCTGCGTGTATACGCACTTTTCTTCGTATCAACCTGCGTATACTTCTGAGAATACTGATTTTCAGAATGTGATCAATCTCAGATTCAGATCTGAGGCTTTCAGTCAGACACCTTCTCAGCAATGCAGAACCTTTAGACAGTCAGTCAGATTTAACCATGTTTTCTCACTCATTGATTAGATTTGTTCATTAGCAAATCAACAACATACTCCATATTCAATTAACCCAGAACTTCAAGTAGACTTCATTGACCGACAGCAGAGAGAAAACAGAAATCACAGAAGTAATATCTATAAATAAGCTTCAGAAACCATAACTTCCATACGCGCTTTTAATGAAGCGAACCCGCGTATATACGCGCTTTTACTGAGACAAACTAGCGTATAGATCTGTAAAAGATAAATTTTACATAACAGACCAGATCTACAAACTTACCCAGATTTCTTCAATTTCTTCATCAGACTTGCGCCAAGTCTTCATCATTTCTTTTGCAGATCATTCTAGAGATTCATCATTTCTAGATCTAGAGATCTTGAACCTTCATCATACCCATAGGTGCATCATAGATTCAGATCTATCAATTAAGAAAAAAGTTCAACCATGCAAATATTCCTTAGAGGAATTTATTCATCAACAGCCCTTACACATGCACACCTTGCACTATGATCCTCTTCTCCTTATATAGTTTTAGCCTTTACCAATACCATGAGCCAAAACCACACAACTTCCGATGGTATTCTTGGACGGAATAAAATAAACCATACAGTTCTTAATACTGTGTGCCAAAACCATGGTAATGCCCCTTGGTATTATAATTTTGGAGTGCAAAAGGGCATACGCGACTTGGGACGTACTTATCCGCTTGCATACGCGACTTGGCCTTTAAAAACTCGCGTATACATTGTGACATATTATATTTATCATTTCTCCGGCATTTACTGGAATTCTTTTCTCTGACACATCTGAACTGAACTGTAGATACATCATTATTACATATGTAATACATAGGTTGCTATCCAAAGACAACTCAGCAAGTCAGTTTCCATCAAGGACAACTTCATCAAGTAGGTTGCCATCAAGGACAACTCATTGCATCATATTGCCAACAATCTCCCCCTTTGGACTTGATGGAAACCATGACCAGAAATACATTCAGCAACAACATTCTCCCCCTTTGACATCAAGGGAAAAGGGTAGATCAAGATCCTTTGTACCGACAATACCATGCTCCCCCTGAGATCATGCTGCATCTTCAAACATAATTTTTCAATGAAGTACATGACTCTATGACCTTTCCTATCACCAAGGACTCATACTTACATCAATGATCCAACCAAGTGGATTTACATATGTGACTCAATTACCCAACCAAGTGGGTTTACAAATTTGAACAAGTCCTTACATGACTGAATATTACAATTTTACATCATAGGTCTCAACATGACCTTTTTCATCAAATTACATAAATGACTTATACGATCAAGATCAAATATTCTCAAGCATGAGATCAGACTACAAAAAATAAATAGAATTTCAACAATGCATCCTTTTCACATGACCAATGCTCCCCCTTAGCCTGTGCATCCTGAACAGCAAATCATCAAGGCATCTTCATCAAAAGTAATAGAGAATGAAACAAAAGTATGAGAGCTGGAACATCACTAGAGATACCCAACAGCACCACAGTTGTGCTGAAGAATGCTGACCCAAAAAAAAAAATTTGTCAGCAAACACCCATACGCGGTT
Organism: Pinus albicaulis; assembly: GCA_034641835.2. Taxonomy (NCBI): domain Eukaryota; kingdom Viridiplantae; phylum Streptophyta; class Pinopsida; order Pinales; family Pinaceae; genus Pinus; species Pinus albicaulis. Next base: position 25,027 of record JAXQQM020060979.1, on the reverse strand, counting down.
TTCTGTGTATAAACTCGCGTAAATACGCGACTGTCCTTCAGGAAATCCGCGTATCCAATTTAATCTTCTGAATTTAAGCAGATCTGATCTTCTAAGAGGCAGAGACGACTCCCAGCTTCTGTCTGAGATATTCGAACGCTTCCCTGGTTAAAGGTTTGGTAAATATATCAGCAACTTTTTCTTTGGAGGGAACATACTCGAACTTCACCTTTTGTTCAAGCACTTGTTCACGTAAGAAGTGATACTTGATGGGAATGTGCTTGGTCTTGGAATGCATAACAAGATTCTTTGAGATACTGATGGCACTTGTATTATCACACATAATGGAGATAGGAGGTGAACATTTGATTTGAATGTCTTGTAAGGTTTTCATCATCCAAATAAGTTGAGTGCAACATGATACGACAGCCACATATTCTGCTTATGTTGTAGATAAGGCAATAAGATTTGTATTAACTGAACCAGGGACCTAACAGGGCCCCATATAGAATGCACCACCACTAGTGCTTTTTGATCATCAACATTCATTTAATGCATCAGTGTAAGCATGAAGAGTGAGATCAACATTCTTTGGATACCATAGTCCAAAGTCTTGAGTTCCTTGTAGATATTTGAATATTATTTTGACAGCCTGAAGGTGAGACTCTTTTGGATTAGATTGGAATCGTCCAACAATCCCAACTGCATGCATAATGTCTGGTCTAGTCCCAGTGAGATAAAGTAGACTTCCTATCATAGATCTGTATTCTAGTTGATTCACCGCAGGAGAATCATCATTAGAACTGAGATTACATCCGGTTATCATTGGTGTACTTACAGGGTTGCACTCTTCCATGCCATACTTCTTCAGAATTTGCTTAAGATATTTTTCTTGTGATAAGAATATGCCATCTGTTGCTTGTTGCACTTGCAAGCCAAGAAAGAATGTTAGTTCCCCAAGTAAAGACATTTCAAATTCTTGCTGCATGACAGAAGCAAATTTCTGACTCATAGATTCTTCATTACTTCCAAGAATGATATCATCAACATATACAACCACAATCAATAGTTTATCATTTTCAGTTTTTATGTATAAGTTGTTATCAACAGACCCTTTTGAAAATCCTTTTTGATGAAGATATTTGTCAAGACGATAATACCATGCCCTTGGAGCTTGTTTGAGACCATATAGAGCCTTTTTAAGTCTACAAACAAGTTTTTCATCATTTCCCAAAATGAATCCTTCTGGTTGTTCTATATAAACTTCTTCTTCTAGATCACCATTGAGAAAAGAAGATTTAACATCCATTTGATAAACTTTGATTTTTTGGAAGCTTGAAAATGCAAGAAACATTCTTATGGCTTCAAGTCTAGCTACAAGAGCAAAAGTTTCTTCAAAGTCTATACCTTCTTTTTGAGCATACCCCTTGCAAACAAGTCTAGCTTTATTTCTTATAACATCCCCATTCTCATTTAACTTGTTTTTGAATATCCATTTAGTTCCAATGACATTTTTGTCATGAGTTCTTGGTACTAATTCCCAAGTGTGATTCTTTTCAATTTGATCAAGCTCTTCATTCATGGCTTGAATCCAACATTCATCTTTGTTGGCTTGATTGACATTATGTGGTTCAATAGTGGATAGAAATGCCAGATAACTAGAAGATCCCACAAGAGTCCTTCTTGTTTGTACACCTGATTCCTTTTCTCCCAAAATTTGAGATTCTGGATGATTCTTTTGAACATATCTGGATGGAGCTTTTTCAGATAAATCATCTCCGGGTTCTTCAATGGGTTCACTGTCTATATCATTTCTATTTGATGTAGAAGGATATGTGTCATCTTCGTCTTCATCTTTTGTTTGTTTTTCTTCTTTTGGAGCTGCAGGAGACTCATCAATAACAACATCAATACATTCAACAATCTTCCAAAGTCTTTTATTGTAACATTTATATGCTCTACTCCTAGAGGAGTAACCAAGAAGTATTCCTTCATCTGCTCTGGGTTCAAACTTGCCAAGTTTTTCATCATTATTTTTGATAAAGCATTTGCTTCCAAACACTCTAAAATGCTTCACAGTGGGAGGATTACCATACCAGAGTTCATATGGAGTTTTATCACTATTTACATGAACATGTTCCTTGTTAAGAATATTTACTGCTCTATGTGCTACTTCTCCCCAAAATGTATCAGGTGTTCCAGAATCATCAACCATAGATCTAGCCATTTGTTGAACTGTTCTATTCATTCTTTCTGCTACGCCATTTTGTTGTGGAGTGCCAGCTACAGAAAACTGTCTTTTTATGCCATGTTGTTCACAAAATTCAAGGAATTCATCTGATGTATATTCTCCTCCTCGATCAGATCTAAGACACTTGATTTTAGATCTAATTCATTTTCAACCATTGCTTTGAAGATCTGAAATTTCTCAAATGCTTCATCTTTGTGTTTAATCAACCCAATCCAACACATTCTAGAGAAATCATCAATAAATAAGATATATTATTGTTCACCACGTGGTGAATTTTTCCTCATAGGTCCACATATGTCAGTATGAATGAGTTCAAGAGGCTTACTTGATGATCCTTCCTTGGCATTAAACTGTACTCTGGTCTGTTTACCAAATTGGCAAGACTTGCATATGATATTTTCGGGTAGAGTAATATTGGGAAGATCACGGACAACTTTAAGTCTGCTTGATTTGTTGATCTGAGAGAAGCTCAGATGCCCCAACCTTCTATGCCATAGCCAGTTTTCTGAAGATTTACTTAAGTAACATTGTTCTTTGCAGTTCTTCAATACATACAGGTTGCTTGGAGTTCTGTTTCCTTTTATAATTGTTTTACCTGTATCAAGATCACGTACCACACATTCTTTTGAACTAAAGACAACTTCAGTTCCTTGATCACACATTTGACTTACACTTAACAGATTATGCTTTAATCCATCCACATACATGACATTATTAGCTTTCACCTTTTATTTTAGAAAAACAAACCCTTTTCCCTTAATGACAGCAGGAGTATCATTTCCAAATGTAACATTCTTTTCCTTTTCTAGAGCACTATATGCAAGAAGTTTGTTTTTGTCACCTGTCATATGTTTTGAGCATCCACTATCAATGTACCATTGATTTTCTTCACCTTCTGCAAATAAATCTATGCCACAATTTTCAACCTATAATTCCTTCTTTTTCCACACTTTGGAGCTTGAAGGAAACTTCTCTTTTGGCTGGACTTTGCTCCTGCATTCAGATTCTTCATGGCCAAATTTATTGCAATAAGCACATTCAACTTCATTTTGAAGAGGAGAAAAATTGTTATAGGTATTATTCTTTGTTCCAATATCAATCCTTTTCTTTCTTGCTTCTCTTGTCATGATGGTTTTATATGCAACACATTGAACAACTTTATGACCAAAATTGTGACATGAGAAACATTGTCCATTGAAGAAGAAATTTATGCGATCATGAAATCTTCTACTTGAATTTACCTATTGATTGGTGTTTCTTTGAAAGGTATTCCTGTTAGTGTTCTTTGAATTGAGATGGTCATGCTTTACCTGTAAAGATTCTTTATTCCCTTGCTGAGTGGTAGAATGTTGTATACTAGCTATAGCTGCTTTTAGATAATTTGGTGTTGAAGCCTGAGAAGATTCTCTGATATATCCAAGACCTGTCTTTATAAGAGGAGACCATTGTACCTTGATAATCTCATCTAAGGTTTCAGATCGTTTAGCAAATATAAGATTCAAAGTCTTCACTTTCTCAATTTCTTTTCTTAGACTTACTATTTCACATTCTAATTTCTCATTGTGTTTCTCCTTTTCTTCAAGCTGATTTTTCAGAGTTTCTATGGATATTTTACTTTCTTCTATGCATATTTTACTTTCTTCTAAGCATTTTTTGAGTTGATTGAATTCATCAAGAAAATCATTGTCCTCTAAAGCATCCATAAAAGTATCTTTTTCTTCTCTGAATTATTTTTCAAATGCCATGAGAAGTCTAAGATCTTATTCACATTCTTCCTCACTGTCAGATAACCCATCACTGTCTTCATGAGTATAGTAACTTTTTCTAGTGCTAAACCGACTCTTATTTCTTCTTGCTACTTCCTTCCCTTTTTCATGTGTTTCTTTATGAGGGCACTTAGCAGCATAATGACCAACTCTTCCACAAGTAAAACATTTGAAAGGAAGCTTACCTCTGAACCGTCCTGTGCCAAGTTGGAGTTTCTTTACAAAATTTACCTTATCTTCTTCTGAGATGTACCCTGATCCTTCTGTCTCTTGTACTTATTTTCCTTTTGTAGAAGCTCGAAAGACGACTTCTTTGACTTCAGATGGTCCTCCTCTTCTCATTTCACATGCAGTTAGTATGCCATGAAGTTGCACCACAGTAAGATTTTGAAGATCCTGCTTTTCTTCAAGAGCAGAAAATTTTGACTCAAATTTTGCCGTTAGTGATCTTAAAACTTTCTCAACCAAAGTAGATTCGGTTATTTTTTCTCCCAGATTTATCATACGATTTACAATATCATCAAGACGTAAAAAGAAATTGGCAATGCTCTCCTCATTATGAATTTTTAGATTCTCATATTGAATTCTGAGAGTTTGGAGTTTAGCACTTTTTACCTTTGCATCACCTTCATAACTTAGAATGATTTTGTCCCATATTTCCTTTGTTGTATCCAGCTGCATGAATTTGAAAAATTTTGATTCAGTTAGACTTCTCAATAGAGCATTGACCGCCTTTGCATTTGTTTCATAATTCTTTCTTTCCATCGGATCTGTTGGTGTTGCGGCTGGATATTGGTATCCTCCTTCAACAATAGCCCATACATCTGCTCCCAGAGACTAAAGATAGGATCTCATCCTTGTTTTCCAGAAGATTAAATTGTTTCGTTGAAGAGCGGAGGCCTGATAGATGCTATTCCATCTTGATTGCTCATCTTGTTTGATCTTCCTTCTAACGACTAAGATTTTTTCAGAACGACCTGCTCTGATACCAATTGTTGGGAAAAATACTGAGAGGGGGGGGGTGAATCAGTATTTAGAGCTGACTGAAAACTTTTTACTTTTTCTTTGAGCAGATTTCCATACGCGGTTTTTATGAACTGAACTAGCGTATGCTGATTTATCTTTCAGATTTAGAGAATAACTCTTTTAAACAGATTTATCAGCTATGAATAAGGCTAGATAATCAGAAGTTATGAGCAGTAAAAAAAAATATAAAGCACCACACACATGAACACCAAGATTTAAGGTGGAAACCCAAATCGGGAGAAAACCACAGCTGCTGTCGTCTCTATCTTCAACCTTTATTATATAGAAAACCTTTTACAACATTGTACTGATGCAGACTTATACCAATACGTAGGCTTCTACCTGCATAAGGCTGCAACCTTCTCTCGTTTTCCAGCTACAACTGGAAGGGAGCTCCAACCCCCTGATCTCGTTTACCAGCCTCTCCTGGAAGGGAGCTTCAACCCCCTGATTTCAACACCAGCTTCTACTGGTTGAAAGCTTCTACTGCCATACTGAAGGCTTCAACCTTCAGACCCACTGCAGACCACGTTTCATCAATTTTCATACTGGATCAAATAGCTTCAACACAACCCTTCACTTAACATCAACAAACATATTTTTCCCAATACTTCAAACAGAATAGTGAGACCACTATAACTAGAATATCATAAATAACCCAGACTTTAGAATAGATATGCAAATACAAACTCAACCCTGAACATTCATTAATTCAAATAGCATACGCTACTTTTATTCACTGAAGCCGCGTGTATATGCGCTTTCCTGCTCACCAACCTGTGTATGTCTCTGTGCATATTGTTTTTCATAACATGAAATGCATACGCCACTTCTATTCACCGAAGCTGCGTGTATACGCACTTTTCTTCGTATCAACCTGCGTATTCTTCTGAGAATACTAATTTTTAGAATGTGATCAATCTCAGATTCATATTTGAGGCTTTCAGTCAGACACCTTCTCAGCAATGCAGAACCTTTAGACAGTCAGTCAGATTTAACCATGTTTTCTTACTCATTGATTAGATCTGTTCATTATCAAATCAGCAACATACTCCATATTCAATCAACCCAGAACTTCAGGTAGACTTCATTGACCGACAATAGAGAGAAAACAGAAATCACAGAAGTAATATCTGTAAATAAGCTTCAGAAACCCTAACTTCCATACGCGCTTTTAATGAAGCAAACCTGCGTATATACGCGCTTTTACCGAGAAAAAATAGCATATATATCTGTAAAAGATAAATTTTGCAGAACAGACTAGATCTATAAACTTACCCAGATTTCTTCAATTTTTTCATCAGACTTGCGCCAGGTCTTCATCATTTCTTTTGCAGATCATCCTAGAGATTCATCATTTCTAGATCTAGAGATCTTGAACCTTCATCATATCCATAGGTGCATCATAGATTCAGATCTATCAATTAAGAACAGAGTTCAACCATGCAGATATTCCTTAGAGGAATTTATTCATCAACAACCCTTACACATGCACACATTGCACTATGATCCTCTTCTCCTTATATAGTTTTAGCCTTTACCAATACCATGAGTCAAAACCACACAAATTCCGATGGTATTCTTGGACGGAATCAAATAAACCATACAGTGCTTAATACTGTGTGCCAAAACCATGGTAATGCCCCTTGGTATTATAATTTTGGAGCGCAAAAGGGCATACGCGACTTGGGACGTACTTATCCGCTTGCATACGCGACTTGGCCTTTAAAAACTCGCGTATACATTGTGACATATTATATTTATCATTTCTCCGGCATTTACTAGAATTATTTTCTCTGTCACATCTGAATTGAACTGTAGATACATCATTCTTACATCTGTAATACATAGGTTGCTATCCAAAGACAAATCAGCAAGTCAGTTTCCATCAAGGACAACTTCATCAAGTAGGTTGCCATCAAGGACAACTCATTTCATCATATTGCCAACAACCTGCATGGAATCTGATGTTAGTATCACTACCTTAACTTATCATCAAAGTACTCCTCTTTGCATTCAGATATTGGTGCAAAAAATCAAGGTGGATGCTCTTGTTGAATGGGAATATGGGAAGAATCGAATGAGTATGTGATGGTTCTAAACTTCCTCCCTAACATTGGTTTAAGTTGCGACCATGACACTAAATTCCATCACACTCCATAACTATATTTAGATATGAATGCAAATATCTCCCATTCTTTGTTGTCCTAGGAAGGTGATTGGAAGAAAATATACAACAAGATGGACAACCTGGAAAAGAAAAAACTGTTATGGATCACCCTCTACTTCTAGCTAGCGAGGAAAAATGTGGATTTTATTCAACTTAAGGAACTAAGATACTCCAATTGTTGTTTTCTCCTCCTTTAAATATGAAAATCACATTATTCCAATCTAAGCATAGGTTCCTAGATATTGTTTTAAATATGTTTCAACTATGTATATTTTTATCTTTTGAACTTATTATCAGGCTAATGGTTTTCAAATTATATTTCATTTATGGTGGACTTTTAAATAACATTTTATGGCATAGTATCAATACATTATTAATTTTTAGACTAGGTCAACCTGGTTTCCCTTTGGGCAAGTCTATATGACTATTTTCCTTATGAATATTGTTTGTCATGCACTCTAGGTATAGCATATAATCCTCTCACATGCTTTTTTGGTTGTTGTATTTTAAAATGTATGCTTTTTATCACACCGGCCTATAGAACTCTCTTTGTATTTATGTATTTTATTTTGAATTTCTAGTAGAGTAACAAGCCTTAAAAAATTAAATCATATATATTAAACAAATATAAATACAAACGAAAATAATTTCTTGAACATTCCTTAAGGATCTACAACTTAGGATTCTAACACTTCTTCTTGAATTCTAAATATTTTCATGTGATGTGCATGGGGAGAGGGTCCTTCCCCCTTTTATCATAATGTGACCTTAGGCAACACTAGAACTAGCAACTAGATTGGAGCCAAAAATAATAGATGGAAAATGGGTGAGTGTCTAGGATATGGCCTGCGACACCTCAAACATTCTAGATTTTTTGGTTGGCACAGTCAAACAATAACATAGATATAGATTATGCCTACCTATAGCCATGAAATACCCCAAATTTGAGATCAAATTCAAAAAGAATGGCCAATATATCTAATTCATGCAAGATCACACCATTATTGGGAATTTATTAGGGAAGGCCATCATTACATGGATCCAAAATAAATGGAAGCCAAAGGGCTCGATTGATTTGGAGATCAACTCCAAGGGATTTTCGTTGTTATTTTTTCAAATTTGGAATATCACACCAGATTTTTTGATGGGGGTCAACTACTTCTTCAACTCAATAGGATCATATCTCTAGTTTTGGATGGAATGATTAAGCCCTGATAAGGAAAAATTCACTATAACACCTATTTGGATTCGTCTTTTCTCCATCCCTAGGAATTTCTAGGAGGAAGAAACCCTCAAATGTATAGATAATTCACTAGGGTATTATTTCAAAGAATTTTAGGTTTCAAAAATGGGGAGATATACATCACATGCTTCTATCTATGTTTATATGGGAATTTCCCAACCTCTCCCAAATTCTATTGATATATACTATGAGACGAGTTGTGGAAACAACAATTGGATTGTGAGCATATACCTTTCCACTATAGGATATTTCACAAATATAGTCATCATTTTAGGGATTTCCCCATGATGCAACCATATCACACATAAAAGCAATATCCCATTGAATACAAATAGGGTTTCATCCAGTCAAACCCTATGCATAATCATTTGCGATCCCAACCTTCTAAAGATACAAATCCTAGATTTTACACTCAAAAAATATTTGAAACCCTTACAAATCCATTTATTAAGAAAATAAAGAACAAAAAAAATGGAGATCCAAGTGATCCTTCGGCTTCCAAAAATAAGTGCCAAAAGAAAGATCTAGAAATCCCACATCAGCCACCAATGGAATTGGAACAACTTGTTTCTAAAATAGCTATAAAAAATAAAATAATAATGATAGAATTCTGATATCAATATTTTTAATATGGATTAGAGGAAATGGAACTAAACTCCCAAAATCTCTAAGAAATGGAAGTAGAATTACAAGGATAACAAATTCATACAAGAGCACTGGTTGAAAATAATTAAGCGAGCTCTTTTAAGGCTAATATTCATCAAGCTTATAACTTATAACTTAATTACTCTTCTCCCTCTAATATAAGTTTCAACTTTCAAAATCCCAAAGAGAAACTTAAAGCAGTTAAAGAAGAAAAAGGAAAAAAGAGTGTAGAAGCAACAAGCAACTCTTCCAAGAGTTGGGAGAGATATTGGTGAATTAAAGTATAATAACTCTAATGATATAGGTGTTTCCCTCACCTACTCCATCCTCTTAATGAATATTATCTCATGGAACCTGAGAGGCCTCAATTACAAAGGAAAAAAAAGGCTCCTTAAGTTCAAAATCTATCAAGACCAGTCATACATAATGTTGTTTCAAGAAACTATATGTTCTAGTGAAAGGGTATTAGCCCTTGTATCCAAGTGTTGGGTAGGGGATCAAATAATAGCCATGGATTCTAATGGGCAAGCTTGGGGTCTAGCTACCATATGGAACCTTGAAGAAGTTTATCTCTTATATTTTTCAGTTTCTCCCTCAATATTAATTGCTTGATTTATACCTATAGGGCATGCGGATAAGGGAAAAATTTCCAATATATATAGGCCACATATTCTAGGAGAAAAACAAAGCTCCCTTCTCATGCTAATAAGTATCCACTCTCTAATAGAAGGCTTCCTTGGGTTGTCGGGGAATACTTCAATCTATCAAATCCATTTTTGAAAATCAAGAAGGAATCATATGCTTGGATTAGAATGCGAATCAATTTAAGGAAACCATGAAAACATTGAGGTTGGCTAACCTATGGATAGTCAACGACATGTACTTGGAATAATAATCACAAAGGTACTTGTCAAGTAGCCTCCTACTTAGGTTTTTTCTTGGTTTCAAAATCCTTATTGGAAAAATATATATTTATAAAACCCTCCATCCTCCCATGTAGAGGATTTGATCATTAGACGATTAGTTTAAGTATGGATATCAAAATTCCCCCAAAGAACAAGTATTTCTACTTTCAAAGATTCTATCTCCTTGATCCCTCGTTCATTTACAAGGCTAAATACTAGTGATCCTCTGCAAGTTTAAATGCAAGATCAATTATGCAATTGTTCCATCAAAAATTGAACCGTTGAAAACTATGCATGAAAAATTGGAATTAATTAGATTTTGGTGATATATTGTAGGCCCATAAAGTTAGAATAATGTATGGCCACTCTAAAGAAAAAAAAAAAAAATGGAAGGAATATCAGAAACTTTTTCTAAGAAGAATTTATCCTCATTAATCAACTCGAGGATGAACACAAACATGAGGAAATTTTGTGGCGATAGAAATCGAGGAAATGTTGGATAAAATAAGGAGAGAAGGTTACAAAATTATTCCATAAATCTATGATCAAGCACCACAAATAGAATAGGATCTCCTCATTTAATATCATAGATGGAGCCAAACACTTAAAGCATAAAGATATTAAAGATGAGCTAGTCAAAAAAATTAAGTCACTCCTAACAAAGCCACAATGGGATTACAATGAATTCAATAACTTGATTTCTCATCACATGTCATCCCTAGTGAATGTAGAACAAAATGATACTTTAACAATACATATCTCTCTAGATGAGAAGGAACAAGGGATGTTTGGCATTTCTATAAATAAATCTTTAGGACTAAATGGCTTCACTTCAAATTTCTGCCAAGCGTGTTGGCCCTTTCTCGGTGAAGAAATTTGAGAAGTAGTAGAAGAGACCCAAATTTTGGATGACTCATGGAATCAATTATTTAAATTAGCTACCCATCCAAACTAATATGACATTCAAGGTCATGCTATCCCATGAGTAATTATATGTGTTAGACTATTGGAGTGGCACTTCATCAAATACCAACTAGTGCTCATTGAAATCCCAGGCTTCCTAGGGAATCATTCCCACAACTTTGGACTAGAGTTGATTCGGATTGGATCATTATATTGTTTTTCATCCATATATATGCATTCAAAGTAGAAAAAAATGGAGGAATCACCTCACGAGATTGTTTTACCGGTGGTACCCAGTATGGAAAAATAGGGTCTGAAACCTTCCATAAGCGTTTTGAGGCATCAAATGACGTTTTTTGGGCTTCAAACTTTGTTTTTTTAGCACAATGTATTTCCATGTTATTATACACATATAGATATTTCCAATGGCATAAGAAGCGCTTCAATCAGAGTCTGTATTCAAAATTTATGCCACTGAGAAGTTGACCTTCTTGTTTTCACACCCATAATTCAGGAGGATGTCGCGTCAGCCCCCATATTTCATGGAAAAGGAGCTAACCACTTGATAATGATGTAAAATACTCTAGAATATTCTATATTGTAACTTTGGTTAAGAGTTGAGGTAATCAAACTTAACCACTAGTAGGCTATTGTTTTGTGTTATAACCAAGCCATTATGAGGAAGAGGCATTCCATTCTTTCAAGTGCATTTGTTCCATAGCTGATAAAAATTAGCCAAGAGGGATAGGAGGTAGAGAAAATAATATAGGATTTGTACATTATAGAATCCCACGAGCTACAAGTCATACTTCTATGTACCTACATCCATATTTCTATATAGAGAAAGAGAGCGTAGCAGCCTCACCTTCCAACTGGGTTTTCTCCTGAAAGGGTTTCCCATAGCATATCTTGTGTCTTATGTGTGTGTGTGAGATTTTATTTTATTTTTCTCTATTTTTTTCATAATTTATATTCTCATGTAGGTACTATTTACATTAAATCTACATATCCATAAATTTAATAAAATTATAATAGTGTATAATTTCATATTTTAAATATAATAATAGCATATATGTTGTGACGAAATGTCCATGGAACACCCATAGTAGTTTATGGATCAATAGAAATCTATAGGATATACACCAAAAATTCCATATTCCTTTTTCAGATGAACTTTACCAGCTTCAGTGGGGATATAACCCACACAATGTCTTCTTAGTCAAAAATACTTATCAACTTGAGGCTAATCACAATCAAACTCCAATAAGGAATATATGGACCTAGATTTTGGGGGGGGGGGGGATGGGTGGGGGGAGGGATTTCTGAAATATGGTTGTACACTTTCTTTGGTTACTAACTCATCTGATATTTTGACCTAGGACTCTATATACTTCCTATGCCATAATGACCAGGAAACAAGTGGGAAACTTTTAAAACTTTACCCTCTATTGAAACAGATATGGAAAAAGTCCACAATGATTTTTAGGCAAAAAAATAGACACTACCAACATTATTAACAATATTTCTATTTGGAGCTCCTCCCCTCTCACTAATTTTATCCTCAATAGGGCTTGGGTTTATTTGTTGGGCTTCTTATTATGGATTATCTAGAAAAAACATAATTGTAGAGTTTTCCATATCTCTTAGGACCCAGAGTTGAATCTATGGGATAACCTTCTTAAAAACATTAAAGAGAATATCCTCATTTCCAAGTGGTTCTCTTCTGATTATGAATTCAAGGAAATGGAGGCTCAAGTATTTAGAGATCTATATATCCCTCTTAACTCCTATATTACAGGCTTACCATATTCCTCAATCCTTTCCTTATTTGTTTAATTGATAGTCTTTCTATTGAAGGTGTTGGAAGTCTGCCAACAAAAGGGTATCCCCGGTATAAATTTCCAATTATACCTCACACTATTTGGTGTAGGAGCCCCAACCGGATAATAAGTATGGTTACCATAATCTTAGTAATTTTCCTTAGTTGCAATTATCAACATAAGATATTATACAGACAATATTTGAAACAAGCAAGTTGACACTGTGCGGCATAAAACTATAATGCATATAAGCTAATTTCAAGGAAAGGAAAGAGAGAGTAATCCTCTAGAAGGAAAGCAAGTACTATCCTAAAAGAGACACACAAGAGAATGGGAAGAATCATTGATTAATCTACAAATTAGTTCACAAGATAACAATTATGATAATAATCAACTAACAATGTGCATTCAACAAGTATTTGATTGTGTTGCCTAAATCAATGAAAGTGTTTGGAATAACAAATTGTTAATTGTAAATTTAACCATAATAATTTCATGATACACATACTTTTCAATTTCAATTAACTTTGACATTACGCTAGCTAAATGACTAATGATATGTATTGAAGTCAGATATTTCTTTCTTCTCTTAGAATTGAAACAAGATTCCTTAATTGTTTTAGCATATATTGAAATTTATTTGATAGCTTGAAATCAAGGAATTTTAACAAGCGAATTCTTCAATTCATTTAAGAAATCAGGATCAAAAGGAAGCATTTATTTTTCTACAACTAATATCTCTAAAAGGGGAGGTACTTTAGTAGTTAAATATTGATTTTGATGAGCTTTTGTGATTTTATATGTTTATGTGATTTTAGATGTTTATGTGATTGTTGATGTGCCATTTTTACTTGGAATTTCCTCCATTTTTTCTTGTTCTTCTATAATTACAGGATATTCCTTTTGCAATACATTTCTTGATCTTAAGTGAATATTATCTATAGAAACAATTGCATACATGGAAAGTTATTCTTCTAAATTGTATATAGGTTTATCCACTTTAACATTACATTTTGCCACTAGCTCGATTAGTAATTAAGTAGGTCTAGGCTGAGGTTGATTATAAGGTAGTTGAAGCTACTGTGGTTGGGATATCTATGGTACTAGAAGTTGTTGTTGAACATTTTGAGATGGTTGAAATTGTTGAAAAGGTGGTTGTTGCTAGAATGCTTGCTTGGAATATATTTGATAAGATTGCTGGGGAGGTTATTGGTATTGTTGCTGGTATGGATGTTGTTATGTGGGTTGGTTTCCATAAGCTTTTATTTCAAACCTTGTTGATAAGGTTGTTTTGGAGGTTGCTAAGGTGTCCAAGCTTCCATGACATAGGAGCAATATATGTATTCTAAACAGGATTATGATAATATGGAAATTAAGGATTTGGATCTAAAGACATACTTGTAGGTCGAGGTTTCCATGTCTTCTTGATGATGCAACATAGTAAAGTGATTATGCTCCTTCGCCTTATTTTCTATTAGTTGCCTCCAATTCTTCTATTGTTGGGAAATTTCTCTGTTAAATGTGTTTCTACACAAATTCCATAAACATCAATATTATCCATAGAACATTCATGTAAAGGATGTTTCTTTCTACACTTTGAACAAAATATAGATAACAATTAATTTTGTTCTTCTTATCTATTTCTATCTTTTAATGTATCAATTTGAGAACCAAGAGTACTTATAATATCAGTCATGAAATTTTCTAATAAACTGTGAATTCTAGCTCTAGTGACTCCTCCTGAAGCTAACTCAGTTACTTTTGAAAGTGAAACTCTTTGTCCCTTACCAAACTTCACTCTTCCTCTAGAGTATTTCCTACATAATTCAATGATTGTATCATTAGGTAATTGAGAAATTCACTTTCCCCCATAATATTGATTACATCTATATATCCATATTGTATTCCTTTTAACAAGAGTGTTTGTACAAATTTAGGGATTAGATAATTTTTCTTTATTTTTTTTAAATTATATGTAAATATTTCTAAGTAATATTCCAAGTTTTCATCTTCCTTGGGACTCTTTTTAAAAATATTTTCTTTATCACTCTGGGATTGACTATTTTCACAAAAATATATACATATCATATCATACCAATATAATATTGTTGACTCTCCTAATTCCATAAACAATTTTAATGCAAATCCTTTTAAAGTAGTAGGGAATAGACTAATTTTTTTAGCATCATTTTTATATCCATATGTACGAGATAAAATATCAAATCCAAACAAGAAAGCTTCAGGGTCTTCAATAGTAATACCATATAACTTGAAAGAATGAAAGGAGAAATGTTCTTCATTTTTACCTTAGTTCCAAAAAATGTTGGTACATCTAAAATATGAAACCAAAAAGTAATTTCATCTTCTTGATCTTCTCTTTCAACTCTAGGTCTTCTTCCTCCTATAGTTTATCCTCCTTCTTCGTCATATTCTTCTTTATCTTTTCTTTCTACTTCAATTCTTTCCCATTCTTCCCTTCTTTCTTTGTATGCTTCCAGTACTTGTGAATCATGTTCACGTATTTCCTCTTCTTATTTTTATTTTTTTTCTCATTCTCTATCTGCCATTTTTCATTCAAACAAATTCGAAAAATAATTAGTCCAATCAAACTCTCCTCCTACTAATTCACTAGTCAATTCAAGTTGTTCAAATTTTAAAATACTAGTTGAGGGATTGGTTCAGTACTTTTAGGTTTTTCCTCTCTTTGAATTCTTATTTCTTTAAGTACTTACTGAGGAATTTATTTTCATATATTTCTACTAAAGGGGTTCCTTATTTTATTTCATTTTGCTTGGTTTTATGTTCCAATAGCACATGCCTTTCCACAAGTGTCGACCTCTTTCCTTTAGATAATTTTTATTCAATTTGTTCAAGTTGCTTTTACAACAATTGGTGTCATTTGTTCTACCTCTTTTTGGCATTTTGATTTTATAGCTACCATTTAGGGTTGGTCAGTAGTAGGTGGGTTTTGCCTAACATACCTATCGTTTTCATCCCTGGGTCTATGCATAAATAAACATAATTAAATCTAAATCATTTAAGAAAATATAAACATGATTTGGGCTTACAAATACTCAACTAAAGTGAATGTGTGGGTTCTTACCTACCGTATTATCACCTCCACTCCTCAAAATAATATTTTTTTGTATTTTCCACAAAATGTAAACTTTCAAGAAAAATCTAGTTCTAATTAACTCAAAATGTGCTTCCCTGGAAATGGCACCAAAAATGTATGCCTAATTTAGAGACTAAAACTAGGACACAATATTCATATCAATTCAAAGTTTGTAAAATTGGAAGGACACTACAATATGTAATGAGTTATATTATATTAGATATCACTTCTAGGTTGAATTAAAATCGAAAGTCAAACTAAAGACTAATTCAAGAAAGCATGAAACAAAACTCTATTCTAATCACATAGTCTTGAAATGTAAAACACACCTACTTGATTTATGAACACTTCGAACTGGAATATACTGAGAATTCTCATACAAGTCAAATTTCTCTATACAATCATGTTCAAGATATAAATTTTATACTCAAATTCGTGGAGATGAGGATGGTCAAGGGGGTTTACAATCCAAGGGATTGATTAATACACTAGGTCCTTTCTTGACACTAAAGGCAAGCAGACACTCTGGTAATATTTTAGTCCATCTAATAGATTTTGACATACTACTAATTAAGAGGCTAAGAATGCACTATGACCTTTCCCATTTTTTAGAGTGAAAATGGGCAGTCACTAATAGATTTCTACTCATTCTTTTAATCAATATTTTCCCAAAAAATTAATCTAATCTATGGAAATCATTAGATAAAATAGGGACTATGGTGTTTTTTAGTCCAAGGCTAAGTGGAAAACCTATCAAGATAGTTGGGGCCTTATTCATCAAGAAATATGGTGAATGGCACTCTTGGTGCCTTAGTCAAATTGTGAATTAGATTTATCTTTCAAACAACAATTACACTATGATAAATAAGACTCATAAACACACTTAAATCTACAACAAGATATATATATTTTAATGATGTAATTTTGGAATGAATGTGGATGTTATGATATACCAATGCAACATAGTAATATCTAGTGATATGTTGCTTATTATTTCTATTGAGTTCACACTAAGAATCAATTGGTATAATTAAATAAAAACAACATTGAAAACACTAAAAAGTAAATGATATAGCCAAAAAAGAACACTTATAAACAGAGGATTTGATACTAGTTTCTAAACTTTTCTAAACAAAAATTAGGAAACTATTTTTATGAACAACTTTGCATCTGAATTTAATATAATATGAGCATATAAATAAAATAAATATGACAATAAAAAACATATCAGACTTATGCACAACAATGAAATAGTGTACTAGCTTGACTGGTGGGGTCCCTTCCACAACTCAGCAAGCATAGTTAGCTTAAATCAGTGATTAAAAACTCAAAGGAACACCATGAATTTACTAAATTGACTAAAAACAGGTCTAGAAACAAATTTTAAGCTCTCAAGTTGAAATCCAAAGTCTCAAAGGTAATAACATGTATTAAACAAAGTTTGCTTGACTTTTTAGGAAAAAAAATAACAAAAATCCAAAAAATCCTATTCCCTATTGATTGTGGCCTATTATAGAGATGAAATATAATACAAACAACCTTATAATGTGTTGTAATCATGGATTTGATCTCTAAAAATCAAATTTGGGTTGATTTTCTATTTTGTATTGTGTTTTGACTACTGAAGTATATGTGTTGACCGCACATTGATTGGATACTTCTGAGTCATTTCAGGTTGGGTGAATAGGAATCTCACCATCTCAAGACATCCATGAGAAAAATCCATGTCTTAGAATTTACCCAGACCTCCTGCAAATATCATAATGGAAGACAATTTATGAATTCTATTGAAACCTATAATTTACGTTAATAGTGAAACTAAGTATATTAAATTTTAAAAATTAAAGTATCAATAAAATACCTTTAGAAAGTGATTATATTGGCAAAATATGAGAAATCGTTTTCATAAATGAACAAGGGAGGTATTCCTATGGCCAAATAAGACATAAAATCATAGAAAAAAATCTTATCAAAGAGAGAGATGACACTCATTTCTAAAGGTTTTATGAGAACCTATTTCACAGTCATTTTTCACATAAGCTTTAAAATTATTTTCTTGATGTCCAAAAATTTTGCATAAAAATTAGTGACCAAGAAAAATAGTGTGATGCTTGATTGTGTATGATTTCCTTAATGGAATAGTTATTTTAGTGTTGATCTACTTTTGAATATATTTTTGGTCCTTGTATAGACCAATTTAGTGTTCTAGATTAGACTCAATTTATTGTCAACCAAGGTAGGTAATCTTAGAGGCACGTGTCTAATGTTTATAGACCTAAAAGGATCTGTTTGCCTAAGTAAATGTTTATTGTGGTAGGCTCCAACACTCTTTTTACAAGAGATTGATATGTGGTTCCTCACACACTTTAAACATTCATGAAATTAAATATGATCTGTTTTCTAAAAACAGAGTGCTACTAATTGTCTGAGTTTTCAATCCTTTTACAAGGTTATAGTTCATGAAAACTCTTTCAAAGTAACACACTAAAGCATACTAAAAATCAAATTCATTAAAACAAAGATCACAGAAATGATTTCGAATTCAATACTCAACTAAACCCTCTTATAAGGACTGTTCATTAATTTAGTAATTGAATTCTTCAATTATAACTATGAATCATGAAATAAAAATGATGAATGAAATATCAAGCACTCTTAATCAAAATCAATGAACTTAAAGCATGAAATTTAAACAAAATCCTAAATCAGATCTGAATATTAAATCTAATGAAAATGTAAAGAAAAGTGTACCGACTTCACATGGGGGGCCTTCCACACTTTGAAGGCACACTTGGGAAACTTCAAATGATAATAACGCTAACTTAAAACATCATAAATGATGAAATTCTGTCTCTGATTAAAATCTGGGAATGAGTTACATTAAAATAGAGTCTCGAAGCACGTACATAGTCTCAAGTCTTCTCTTACATTCAATAATATTACTAGCATCACTAAATTATTACATGCTTCCATTCACTTATTTATCAAAAATTACAATCAAAAGAGGCTATTTTCGTTCCTTCTAATCCTAACTGATCTCCAAAACAGATCGAATTAGTTTGGAATTCCTAATCATAGGCAAAATATCAAGCTCATTCATTATGAATCTGACTTTTCTGCTAGATTGGCTGGGTTTGACCAGCGTTGACCGGATATTTAGGAACTTCAAATCTGATGCTGGATAGATTTTTCATCATGTGTGTACATTCCAGATCACATCCTTATCCTTTTTTTTTATCTACCTACTATGCCACGTGTCAGAACATAAACTATTTACAGGAAGTTATCACATCCTGTAATTTTCTTGAAGAATTTCAATTTTTAACACAAAAATTCCATAAATTAAATTTAATGTAAAAATAAAAATTATAATGCTATATTAATCAATTTCAATAAAATATAAGGAATTTATGGAAGAAAATGGTGGATAAATGATAGGATTTTAGGAGAAAAAGATAGCCATAAAATAATACCAACATTTCCCCCAAACTCAATGATTTAGCATGTCCTCATGCTAACCTGATGTGCTCCCTTTATGTTCTGCTTCTGCTTCTGCTTTTACTTCTACTTCTTGTAGCAATACATCTACATTTTTCTAGGCTTGAAACTCATGCTTCATGTTCTTGTATTTTTCTTTGAGAGCCTTTTTCTGCGTGTACCATTTTGTTGCCCATTTACATATTTCAATTTGATCAATTTTGAGTTCTTTAACTTTCCTTTTCAATTTCTCATTTTTTTGTTGAATCTTCTTGCTCTGGGCTCTTAACACTTCATTTGATTTCTTTATGACTCTTTCTAAGATATTTTCTTCCATAAGTTCCTCTTTTAACTCTTCAATTTGTTTCTTTAGCTTTCTTTGTTTCTTGTTTGTAGGTACTGGCTCTTTTCTTTCTCCCCTGTTACATTCAGTTTCCATTTCTGCATCTTGTTCTGGCTGTGAATTAGAACTGCTTTCAATTTCCATTGGTGTATTTATATCTTGCTCTGGTTGATCATCTTGTATTTTGTTTCTTTTTATCCTCCTTGATCTTCTTATGCAAGTAGTGAAAATTTTGTCTTTTGCAATTTTCTTGGCATCTTCTTGCCTCATTCTCCTTATTTTCACACTACTACTGGGCTAAGAAATAGTGCTTGACTTAAATTCAAGGGTTTCCTCATCAACATCAACCATAAACTTTGTGCTTCCTTGTTTCTCCTTTTCATCTTCTTTGGTTTTGATTTGATTGGCAATTAAAAATCCTTCCCATGTTATTCCTCTCTTTTGCAATTCAAATTCAATTAAAATTTTGATCAAACCAAAATGATACAAGCTTCTATCTTCATTACCCTTTTGTTTCTGGATGGTCTTTGACATTTTAGTCAAACTCTGTAAAAGAAAGTAAGGCAAACTGATAGTGCATTGACCCTTTAAGTGCAACAATATTTTTATGTGATACAGGTATACTATGTTGTAATGCCCTTCACATGTGACAAATTTTTGGAGAATGTATGCCATTTCGTCCCATGGTTGGATTAACCAACTTCTAGAAACACCCTTTTTCCAATTGACAGAAGAAACTCTTGACCTAGACATAAACTAAGTCCATGATTTTTCTCTAAACTGATTGGTTTTGAAATATTTTTCCCCTTCTGGACTAATGTCTAATGACTGAGCTATTGTATCCTCTGAGATTCTGAAAGAGAAATTTCCTATCAAAGCTTTTTCTCCATTAAATGAAAATGCAAACTATTTTGCAACTTCTTCATTGTTTCCATTGAATTTCTCTAGAAAAGATAACCATTGTTTTTCCCTCAAAATTTTAACACAGTCTTCATGGTATTTTGAGCTATCAAATTTCTCAGGCTCTGCTCTATTTGTCATTTTTAGAAAAATCTCTGTTCTAACCCTTTTTTATTATACTCTGTGAAACAAAAATTTAACCAAGTTTTTTCAACTTGTTACCTTTCTTGTTGCGTTCCAAATGTCTGAGCTGGTCATAAATTTATGAGCTTACTTCAATTTCTGGGTGGAAGTCACAATTCTAGATAACCCCTGACTCCTATACTTTCTCATTTTTTTTTTAACACCTATTATCTCGGCCTTTTGATTTTTAAAACTCAGAGCCCAAATGTTAGCCGACTTTTATGAACTCAGAGTTTCATAAAGTTTCATAAAATGAAAATGAAAACTCAACGCCCAACCTTGATTTTTCCTGTTACCATGAGATGAGATTGTTATGATGATGGCGTAGAGAATAGGGTTTGATCATGAAGGACCGTAGTCTTATTTACAGAGCCTCAAGACGTGTCACAGAGAATTCAAATCATAGATGTATACAAGTCATGTTGACAGAGAAATGAAATCATTGGCAGATACACTCATAAGAAGATATGGACTTCTTTTATAACTTATCAAATAAACATTTGATACTTCATAAACTATATATACATCCTGGCCTTTCAATTAAATCCATATATGCGCCCTGGCCTAAGGTTAAACCATGCATCAAACATTCTCCAGTCATAAACCTTGGCGTTATATTAAGAATGGGTCCCACCAATTCATGCACTTCTTCAATTGACGAGCCCCAGCTCGTTGCATTGCAAACCCTGATCGGACGATCACCAATGAATATCGCATTGTTAAAGTTTCGGAGCATTAGCGCCCCAAATCTATGCGAAATTAGTGGTATTAGAATACCACTACCTCCCTACGTGTCAACAGCAAACAAATATCGTTTTCTTTTGATAAAACTTAAATACAACTTTTCAACTACGCAATACTGCCAGCTTTCTATTTCAAACCCGATTTTACTTTATCACTCAAGATTTCGCTTCTTATTCTCATGGTTTCGCACCATTCCACTTCTGCACCACTATGCTTCTGATTTCGCTTCTCCTTTCACAAAATGTCTTATCCATTCTGAAGGATCAATTGAGGACAGGTGGTTTTACAGATGTCTTCCCTTTGACGGATTTTCTCATTGGCTCATTGGTACTTTGTTGGCAGAGGTTAAATGATGAGTCTGTGAAAAAGGTTTTAAGGAATATGGCTCGGAATAGGTTAAAATGGATTATATGGGTAGGAATGATAGGAATAGGAATGGATGTTATGAAAATAGAAATGTTCGTATAGAAATAGGCAGAATGGTAATATATATGAGCATATAGAAATAGACAGAGGAATATGGGTATGAGGGTTATAAAAAGGCTTATGAAATTGATAATAAGCAATCATAATTATTTATTTAACACTAAAATAATCTAGGAATTTAAAAGCTAAAAACAAAATCTTTCAATACATTACACTTGTTGGCTGATAAAATCCCGATTTTTATTTTTGCAGGTGTAACAGGTTTTCTTGTACAGGTGTGACTGATCCGATTGTCTTTTAAAACAGGTCCCTTTGAAATTGAGTATCATAGGTCCCTTAAAATCTGAAGGGTCATGTTTGTGAAGCTTCTATTCATCTTTGGTGTTGATGCAGCCTTGTTTAGAATTTTGATAGGCAACCTTTGAAAATTGCTGAAGTAGCCTTGTGTACCTTTGATGCAGTCTTGAACAGGTCCCTCTGCTGTTTGTAATATTGACACAGCCTTTGAATAGGTCCCTCTGTATAATCATGTTGAAACAGGTCCCACTACATATTGTGTTGCTTGAACAGGTCCCTTTACTGATTAGAACAAAACAACTCTTATTGAAACACTGAATTACTGAAACAAATTCTTTGAAAAATTGAGAATGAGGAGATGAGATAGGGAAAAACCACTGTTTCTTCTCCCCCACTAATTCTTTGACTTGTCCTCAAGTCATTATTGAATTTGTGAAGAAAAGGAAATAACTAGAACAATGAATTCTTACCAGCCAAATAATTGGTTTTCCAGTAAGAATTCGGGTTTAGAGTGTGCTAGAGTCTGGTTTTCACATCTAAACCATTATTTTCTTAATTTTTTTTTTTTTTTTTTTTTTTTTTAAGAAATTGAAATGACTAAGGTAGAGATATCACAGCTGAAGGCTATGATATCTCAACCTCATTTTGCTGAGATACAATTTGAATAAAATATTCTTTGCTGATGAGCTTATGATAGAGTTTCAACCTATGCCCATTGACAATAAAGGTGTTGCATTCTCCATCAATTGTAGTAAGTTTGACTGATCCATTGTCAAATACTTGAACTATTTCATATGGGCCCATCCAATATGTTGTGAACTTGGCTTTATGATCTCTGAATTTGGAGTCAAAGAGTAAAGCCCAGTGACCTTCTTTAAACTCTTTCTTCTTTATGTGTGAGTCATGCCACTGCTTCCTTTGTTTCTGCATTAGGATTGTTATCTCCTCTGCTTGCTGCCTCATTTCATCTAACTGGTTCAATTGCATAATTCTCTCTTTTTGTGCTTCATTGAGATCAATCCCTAAATCTGCAACCATTTTATAAGTATGTATCTAAAATTCAATAGGAAGCATTACCTCTTTTCCATACACCAGCTGATATGGTGTAAATCCTGTAGTGTCTTTCCACGTGATTCTGTAAGCCCAGAGAGCATCCTTGAGCTTTTCCTCCCAGTTCTTTCTGTTCATTGCCACTGTTTTAGTGATAATTCCTTCTAAAGTTTTATTTGTAGATTCCACTTGGCCATTGGCCTGTCGATGGTAAGGTGTACTTTTCTTGTGCTTGATTTTATATTTGTCTGTGATGTCTTGAACCAGCCTTGAAGTAAACTGAGTACCTTGGTCTGTTACTATCTCTCTAGGCACTCAATGCCTTACAAAATTTTCTTCAAAAAGGAAGTTTACCACTATTTGTTCAGTTGCCCGGACAAGTGCTTTTTCTTCAGCCCATTTGGTCACGTAGTGAGTACATACTAAGATGTACTTTTTACCCTTTGAAGGTGGATTGATGGGTCCTACAAAATCTAGAGCCCTTTTTTCAAATGGCTCTAAATGCACTTGAGGCTAAAGTGGCATCTCATCTAAAGCAGTTGGTCTACCCATTCATTGGCAACTGTCACAACTTCTCACATACTTCTTGGAATCCTTAAAAATTGATGGCCAATAATAGCCAAGACTGAGGATCTTGAATACTATCCTTTTAGCTGCAAAATGGTCACCACAAGGTTCATCATGGCAAGATTTTAAAATATAAATTATTTCATCATTTATTACACATATTCTAATAATTATATCATAACCAATGTAAAATAAATCTCCATTAACCCATGAATATCTGGCACTTTGTTTGATGAGTCTTTTCTTTTCCTTTGTAGTAAAATATGGAGGTGTCTTTCCTATGAATAGATAATTAGCTAAATCAGCATACCATGGATCCACTATTGATATTGCAAATAAATTTTCATCGGGAAAAGAATCTTCAACTGGAACAACCTCACCTGGATTCTGGAGTCTAGAAAGAAAATCTACCACCTGGTTCTCTTTACCTGGTCTATCTAACACTGTAATATTAAATTCCTATAGCAATAAAAACCATATGGTAACTCTGTCATTAGTTATTGGTTTGTTCATTAAATACTTAATGGCAGAGTGGTCAATATGGAAAAAAACCTTGTAACCATTTATATAATGTCGGAATTTATTCATAGCATGTATGATTGCAAGCATTTCTTTTTCAGTAACTGTGTAGTTTAGTTCTGCAGGTGTCAGATTTTTACTAATAAAATAGATGGCATAATTCAAAGACTCTAATTTTTGGCCTAATAAGACACCTACTATAGTATCAGATGCATCTGTAAAGATGTGAAATGATAGGGTCCAATTAGGTCCTTTTAAAACTGGTGTGGTTGATAACTTTTCTTTGAGTGTTTCAAAAGCTTTTTGACAATTTTCATTCAAGTTGAAAGGTGCATCTTTTGCAAGAAGCTTAAACAAAGGTAAAGCTATCTTACTAAAATTTTCAATAAAACTTCTATAATAGCTTGCATACCCAAGAAAGCTTCTTACCTCTTTTTGAGTCTTCAGAATATGCAAATTGACAATGATTTGGATTTTTGATGGATCTACTTTAATGCCTTTTGAAGAAATATAATGACCCAATACTACCCCTTCATTTAGCATCATAAAACACTTTTCATTACTCAAGGATAAATTGGCTTCAATACATTTCTTCAAAAATTTCTCAAGATTTTCTAATGAATGCTCAAATGAATTACCATACACTGAAAAATCATCCATATAAACTGTTGAGCTCCAAAGATGTTCTTTCTTCCACC
>JAXQQM020087673.1:0-30080 GCA_034641835.2 Pinus albicaulis | reverse complement strand
CAAACTAATACAATCATTTCAGATTAGGTTGGTATAAGAGCTAGAGTTTATTCTCTGGTTTTGTTTTGTGCAAAGATTTGTTTAATTGTTTGCAAGTGTTAGATGCTTACTAGGCTCAAGATCAAGAGAGGAGAAGGCACATTGGTGGAAGTAAGAGGGTCTCAAAGTGAGCCACAACAAAGGAGAGAAATATTGCCACAATCTCCACCACATAGTTCACCTCCTAAGGAAGTAGAAGTGTCATGAATTATGCCTCAAGAGGAAGGAGAAATCCATGAAGAAGTTGATCCAAAAGAGGAAGAAAGAGTGTTCAGGAAAGCATTTCTTGACTTGACTAAGATGGTTATAATCCTTTATCAAGAAAGGAATGAGAAACTAGAAGGAGAAGGATCCAAACTTCACAATGAAGGACATGGATTATCAGGAGGTCACAATGATGAAGATAAGTCAAAGAAGCGCAATGGAGGAAATGGAGGCAGTGGAAAATCACTATCCTCACCTTCATCATCATCATCCTCTACTTCATTTTGAGTACATCAGTCACACAAGTCAAAGAACACTGGTAAAATTCCTTTTTTAAAACTTGATGTTAAGTTTGAATTGCCAATCTTTAATGGTGAAGTCAATGCAGAAAAGCTTGATAATTGGATTGGGCAATTGGAGGTCTATTTGAGAATCCAGAACCTTCAAGATGATGATACCAAAATCCAATTAGCTTCATTGAGAATGGAAGGTGCATCACTTGTTTGGTGGGAAGCCAAAACAAAGGAGGAGATCAAGAAGCATGGTAAGATTATTCTATCATGGACTGATTTCATTATTGCAATAAAATAATTGTTTTATCCATTATCTCCTTATCTTGTTGAGATTGCAACAAGATGATGAGCCTAGTGAAAGGAGTCGCCTTCACTAAGTGGGCCCACAGGATATTTTTGGCGCAAGTCTATTTTTAGACATATGGATCATGTTCTATGAGTTGCAGGATGCTATTTGTGGATGGTTGGTCAAGTCGGAAAAAATAGATGGACTTCTATTTTTAGACATCTTGGGCGGAATCTATTTTTAGATTGCCAGTCTAAAAATAGATATGTCGAATATTATTAGCTCTTAATAATATTTGGACTATAAACATTATCTTATTCTCTTGGAGCACTTCAGTTAAGTGCACAGATGTGGCACAGGAGCTGACGGAAGGAATTACGCTATTCCTGAGGGTTAAGTGGAGCTATTGCATGGATACTTCAGTTAGAACTCATGTGAGAGAGTTTGGTGGAGTTGATTGAGGAAGTTAATGGAGTTGTGTTCAGTTTAACTAATCTAAACATAGTTGAGCTAGTTGTATCTAGTCTAGCTGATTGATACACTAGTGAGAGTGGTGTGAATTAATTATTAATTAAT
Organism: Pinus albicaulis; assembly: GCA_034641835.2. Taxonomy (NCBI): domain Eukaryota; kingdom Viridiplantae; phylum Streptophyta; class Pinopsida; order Pinales; family Pinaceae; genus Pinus; species Pinus albicaulis. Next base: position 28,682 of record JAXQQM020087673.1, on the reverse strand, counting down.
TCACTAATTATAAACTCATTAATCAACTAAAGAATACATCAGTTAACTTCAGTGCATGGACAGTTTCAGTGGAGACCAGTGAAGAGGTAGGTGAAAGAGCAGTGTGACTATCATTTGTGACTATACTGGTGCATGAGTTTGCACCACACATTGATGGAGATGCCAATGAGGATTGCGCAGTGCATACCAGAGGGATTCGAACTCAGATTGGGCCATTATTCATCTTGGATTGCGCAGTAGAGGCAGGCTAACAGGTGGAGCAGATTGGAGCATGTGTTTTGCTAGATTTGAGCTTGTGTAGTGTGTAACAATTGGAGATTGTACTGAGAGCTTGTGAGGAGTTTGTAAAATGATTGTTACATGATCTCTATCATTATAATATACAGATATTTGGGGGTTTTCAGCTTTAATATTTCCCATAAATACTGTGTTTATATGTGTGATTTTTTATGGTTTTAATGTGCGCATGCGATTGTTTAATTTCCGCAAATTGATGATCAATAGTAGAAGAGGTTATGTATTATGCATGAAGCTCAAATAGTGTGTGATCAGGATAATATCGGTGAATAATTTAACAGTTATTCAAATTTCTACATGGTATCAGAGCAGTATTGATCATTGGAGCAATTGCAAAACATTGAAGCGGTTGAGTTTTGTGCTGGTGGAATTCGAATTTGCAGCAGTGTTTTCTTGGTGTCGAAGTTGAGATGTCTTTCAACGGATTGTGATTGGAGTATGCCCTTGAGGGAAGCTCGAATTATATTGCATGGAAGGACAGGATGGAGGCGGTGCTAGATGACAATGGGTTGAAGGAGTTCATAGATGTTGAAGTCCCAAAGCCTACTTCTAGCGATGCTGCCGTAATTGAGGCTTGGAAAAAGAAGACAGCAAAGTGTCGAAGGATTCTGTTGGAGGGCGTGAAGGATCACATAGTGTCCAGCCTGCATGGTAAGGCTTCTCCATTCTTGATGTGGAAAGCCTTGACAGATTTATTCCAAAGCAAGAGCGACCAGAGGAAGTTAGCGCTCAAGGATAAACTCAGAAACATAAAGATGGAGAAAGGCGACAGTATGCCCAAGTACCTCACGAAGTTCATCCAATGCAGGGATGAGCTGGGAAGTGTGGGGGTGACTGTAGATGATGAGAACTTGGTGAGCTTGGCTCTCCTTGGTCTTCCGAAGAGTTGGCATTCCTATCAGGACTATGTCAATGGTCGGGATAAATTGCCAGGATGGGAGCGACTTTGTTCGGATCTTGTGCAAGAAGAGATAAGGCGGAGTACCAGGGACGGATCGTCATCAAGGAACTATGATGAAGAGAATTGCACTTTGGCTGCCAAAGAAAAGAATGGGAAGAGAAAGAAAGCTTCTCATTCCAGTGCGAAAGGCAAGAAGCAGGACATGTCCAAGGTGAAGTGCTTTCACTGTCACCAACACGGACATTATGCCACAAATTGTCCGCAGAAGAAGAAAAATAAGGGTGCTGGATATTAGCAGTGGAGAGGCTTAGCCTAAGTAGTTTGAAACTAGATTTTCGTGATCGCATGCTTAGTCTCAAGTGTGATGGGTTCGATGTGGTTTGGACGAGTGGTGCATCTTTTCACATGACGGGAGATCGAAATTTGTTCTTGATGCGGACAAGAAAGATCTTGGAGTGCACATCGAGATGAGGCGATGATGGTAGATATAGTGCGACCGGTATCGGTACCATTTCCTTTGAGAGGGAGTCTGGTAAACCCTTCGTATTGAAGGAAGTGATGCATGTTCCGGGATTGAAGAAGAATCTTATCTCTGTGGCTATGTTGGAAGAAAAGGGATATGATGTTGTCTTTAGTGAGGGAAAGGCTTTCCTGCGTAGTAAGGCAACTGGTGAAACCCAGAGGATAGGGGTTCGAGTTAAGAACCTTTATCGATTGCAGGTAGATGGCTACAAAGCAATGGCAGGCAAGGTAGAAGGAGTGGTGAGTCGGGATGAGGGTGAGCTATGGAACAGGAGATTGGGCCATCTTCACCATGGTTCTTTGAAAATTTTGCAGCAGATTTCTACCGGGCTTCCCAAAGGTACACTTGCACAGTCAGATCAGTGCAAGGGATGTACTTTGGGAAAATTTGTGAAAACCACCTTTCACGAGAAGGATAGTCGTGACGATCCTTGAGAAAGTCACACGAGACGATGTGGACCTTTCTCGGTAGCTTCGACAGTAAAACGGGTACTATGTAATATTTGTTGATGATTTTTCTCGTAAGTGTTGGATCTTCTTCATGCAGAAGAAGAGTGAGACATACTCAAAGTTCTGTGAGTTCAAGGTACTGGTTGAGAAAGAATTGGGGAAACAAGTGAAGGCTCTTAGGAGCGACGATGGTGGTGAATTCATCTCTGGCGAATTCAAGGAATTTTGTAGCGCAGAAGGAATTCGAAGAGAGCTCATAGCACCTCATAACCTACAACAGAACGGGGTTGTTGAGAGGAAGAACAAACAATCATAGGTCTTTGCCACGGGCGATGTTGCATGATGGGGCCTACCCTTGCCAGCCAGGCGGAGGCATGCAATGTTGCATTATGTGTCTTGAGCCGGATTTATCCTCTGAGATAACGGCATGAGTACACCCCAAAGGAGGCGTTTTAAGTAGAAGCTGATATTTCCCATTTGAGGTTTTTGGTTCCACTGTTTACATTCATGTGACCAGATGATGCCGAGTATTTGGGCCAAGCCATGAGTTGGGATATTTGTGGGATACACTGATACGCCCCACAACTATCATGTGTATTTTCCAGACAGTCGCAAGACTGTTGTGCGACGGGATATCAAATTTCAGGAGGAGAAAGCCATGAAGTGTTCGCTTGAGAGGGAGCCACACTTGCATGCAGATGAGGAGCTATTAGTTCCTAAGGATGAGTCTCGGGATGTGGATCAGCCACAAGATGAGGTTCATGGAGTGGAAGAGACCACTCATGTAGCGCCAACCATCAGAGGGCGGAAGCGCACTACAGAAGCTGAGCGACTGGCTCAAGATGCAGAGAAGGTTGTAGGAGCACCTACATCACAGCGCAGATAGAGACAGTCACCAGACCAGTACACTGGATACATGGCTCTTGTGAGCAAGTGTGTCGTGACAGAGCCATCCTCTTTCGAGGAAGCTGTGGAGGATCCCGCATGAGTAGATGCCATGGTGGAAGAGTATGATTTGATTGTCAGAAACAGTGCATGGGAGATTGTCCCAAGACCGGTTGGGAAATCAGTTGTAGGTTCGCGATGGATCTACAAAGTGAAGCAGGCGGGTGACGGGAGTGTGGAGAAGTACAAGGCGAGATTTGTCGCCCGTGGCTTCTCACAGATCGAGGGGATTGACTATGAGGAGACTTTTGCACCTGTCGCAAGGTACTCTTCCATACGGACGATCCTTGCTCTCTCAGCGCAGATGGGGTGGCACATTCATCGGATGGATGTGAAGACTGCGTTCCTCAATGGAGTTATTGAGGAAGAAGTGTACATAGAGCAGCCTGAAGGTTTTGAGATCTTCAGCAGTGAGTCGCATGTGTGCCGACTCAAGAGAGCACTGTATGGGCTGAAGCAAGCACCTCGTGCTTGGTACACTCGGATAGACAGCTACTTCACCGGGCTTGGATTCTCCAAGAGTAAGGCGGATCCAAACCTATACCAGATTGTGGTGGAGGGTAAGTTGCTGATCATTGTACTTTATGTAGATGATTTGATTTTGGCGGGTGATGAACTGTTGATACACTCATGCAAGGCTGATCTTGCAAAGGAGTTTGAGATGAAGGACTTGGGCCTCCTTCATTATTTCCTGGGATTGGAAATTTGGCAGCGCAGTGGTGGACTATTTGTTTCTCGGGGTAAGTATGCCCGGGAGATACTGGAGAAGTTCAACATGCATGGCTGCAAGCCTATTGATACTCCTCTTCCTGGTGGTTGGAGGAAGGAGGATGCTACTTCAGCGGAGGTAGTGGATGCCACTGTTTATCGACGATTAGGTGGGAGTCGTATGTATCGGTCAATACACGGCCCAGGCATATGCTATGCGGTAACGACTTTCACAAGCTATGGTTAAACAAGGCGCACTCTTTTTGGAAGCGGGAAGTCGTGGCTTTAGAAGGAATCAAATTGGGATATGGATTGTGGTACGGTGAGTCGGATAGGTGAAGCTATGTGGTTTCATGGATGCGAGATAGGGCAAAGGCCTTGAATGAAGAGAACATACGGGGGGATATTTGGGATTTTCGGTATCGGGTCGACAACAGTTTCTTGGTACAGCAGGAAGCAGAGATCCGTGGCACTCAGTTCAGCAGAGGCCGAGTATATGGCAGCAAGTTTGGCTGCATGCGAGGCTATATGGATGAGGAAGATCCTGGTCGGGTTGTTCGGTTCACACTTGGATCCTACTGTGATTTATTGTGATAATCATAGTTGCATCAAACTCTCGGTTAATCCAGTATTTCATGATAGATCTAAACACATTGACATCCGGTATCATCATATCAGAGATTGTGTGCAGCGGAAGATCATGTTACTTTCATACATTCCCACGGAGGATCACGATGCTGATATCTTGACAAAGGCACTCACCAGGAGAAAATTCGAATACCACAGAGGCAGGATAGGGGTGGCAGATAATCCTTATCTTGTTGAGAAGGAGTGTTGAGATTGCAACAAGATGATGAGCTTAGTGGAAAGGAGTCGCCTTCACTAAGTGGGCCCGCAGGCTATTTTTGGCGCAAAGTCTATTTTTAGACTATGTCTATTTTTAGACATATGGATCATGTTCTATGAGTTGCGGGATGCTATTTGTGGATGGTTGGTCAAGTTGGAAAAATAGATGGACTTCTATTTTTAGACATATTGGGCGGAATCTATTTTTAGATTGCCAGTCTAAAAATAGATATGTAGAATATTATTAGCTCTTAATAATATTTGGACTCTAAACATTATCTTATTCTCTTAGAGCACTTCAGTTAAGTGCACAGATGTGGCACATGCAGCTGACAGAAGGAATTACACTATTCCTGAGGGTTTAGTGGAGCTATTGCATGTTGACTTCAGTTAGAACTCATGTGACAGAGTTTGGTGGAGTTGATTGAGGAAGTTAGTGGAGTTGTATTCAGTTTAACCGAGTTAAACATAGTTGAGCTAGTTGTATCTAGTCTAACTGATTGATACACTAGTGAGAGTGGTGTGAATTAATTAATTATTAATTAATTCACTAATTATAAACTCATAAATCAACTAAAGAATACATCAGTAAACTTCAGTGCATGGACAATTTCAGTGGAGACTAGTGAAGAGGTAGGTGAAAGAGCAGTGTGACTATCAGTTGTGACTATACTGGTGCATGAGTTTGCACCACACATTGATGGAGATGCCAATGAGGATTGCGCAGTACACACCAGGTGGATTCGAACTCAGTCAGGGCCATTATTCATCTTGGATTGCGCAGTAGAGGCAAGCTAACAGGTGGAGCAGATTGGAGCATGTGTTTTGCTAGATCTGAGCTTGTGTAGTGTGTAATAATTGGAGATTGTACTGAGAGCTTGTGAGGAGTTTGTACAATGATTGTTACATGATATCTATCATTATAATATACAGATAGTTGGGGGTTTTCAGCTTTAAGCTTTCCCATAAATATTGTGTTTATATGTGTGATTGTTTATGGTTTTAATGTGTGCATGCGATTGTTTATATTTCCGCAATTAATGATCAATAGTAGAAGAGGTTATGTATTATGCATGAAGCTCAAATAGTGTGTGATCAGGATAATCTTGGTGAATAATTTAACAGTTATTCAAATTTCTACATGGTATCAGAGCGATATTGATCATTGGAGCAATTGCAAAACATTGAAGCGGTTGAGTTTTGTGCTGGTGGAATTCGAATTTGTAGCAGTGTTTTCTTGGTGTCGAAGTTGAGATGTCTTTCAACAGATTGCGATTGGAGTATGCCCTTGAGGGCAGCTCGAATTATATTGCATGGAAGGACAGGATGGAGGTGGTGTTAGATGACAATGGGTTGAAGGAGTTCATAGATGTTGAAGTCCCAAAGCCTACTTCTAGCGATGCTGCCGTAATTGAGGCTTGGCAAAAGAAGACAGCAAAGTGTCGAAGGATTCTGTTGGAGGGCATGAAGGATCACATAGTGTCCAGCCTGCATGGTAAGACTTCTCCATTATTGATGTGGAAAGCCTTGACAGATTTATTCCAAAGCAAGAGCGACCAGAGGAAGTTGGCGCTCAAGGATAAACTCAGAAACATAAAGATGGAGAAAGGCGATAGTATGCCCAAGTACCTCACGAAGTTCATCCAATGCAGGGATGAGCTGGGAAGTGTGGGGGTGACTGTTGATGATGAGGACTTGGTGAGCTTGGCTCTCCTAGGGCTTCCGAAGAGTTGGCATTCCTATCAGAACTTTGTCAATGGTCGGGAGAAATTTCCAGGATGGGAGCGACTTTGGTCGGATCTTGTGCAAGAGGAGATAAGGCGAAGTACCAGGGACAGATCTTCATCAAAGGCATCTGATGAAGAGAATTGCGCTTTGGCTGCCAAAGCAAAGAAGGGGAAGAGCAACAAAGCTTCTCATTTCGGTGCGAAAGGCAAGAAGCAGGACATGTCCAAGGTGAAGTGCTTTCACTGTCACCAACACGGACATTATGCCACAAATTGTCCGCAAAAGAAGAAAAATAAGAAAGTTTGCTAGATCTCACAGTAGGCCTTAGCCTCGCGGATAATCAGGTTGCAATTACGCATGCTTGGTCTCAAGTGTGATGGGTTCGATGTGGTTTCTGGACAATGGTGCGTCTTTTCACATGACAGGAGATCGAGATTTGTTTGCTGATCTGGATGAGAAAGATCTTGGAGTGCACATCGAGATGGGCGATGATGGTAGATACAGTGCGACCGGTATCGGTACCATTTCCTTTGAGAGGGAGTCTGGTAAACCCTTCGTATTGAAGGAAGTGATGCATGTTCGAGGATTGAAGAAGAATCTTATCTCTGTGGCGATGTTAGAAGACAAGGGATATGATGTTGTCTTTAGCGAGGGAAAGGCTTTCATGTGCAGTAAGGCAACTGGTGAGACCCAGAGGATAGGGGTTCGAGTTAAGAACCTTTATCAATTGCAGGTAGATGGCTGCGCAGCAATGGCAGGCAAGGCAGAAGGAGTGGTGAGCCGGGATGATGGCGAGTTGTGGCACCGGAGATTGGGCCACCTTCACCGTGGAGCTTTGAAGATACTGCAGCAGATTTCTACTGGGCTTCCTAAGGGTACTCTTGCGCAGTCAGATCAGTGCAAGGGATGTACTTTGGGAAAATTTGTGAAAGCCACCTTTCACGAGAAGGATAGTCGCGCCACGACGATCCTTGAGAGAATTCACGCAGACGTGTGTGGACCTTTCTCAGTAGCTTCGACAGCAAAGCACAGGTATTATGTGATATTTGTTGATGATTTTTCTCGTAAGTGCTGGATCTTCTTCATGCAGAAGAAGAGCGAGACATACTCAAAGTTCTGTGAGTTCAAGGCACTGGTTGAGAAAGAATCGGGGAAGCGGGTGAAGGCTCTTAGGAGCGACAATGGTGGTGAATTCATCTCTGTCAAATTCAAGGACTTTTGCAGCACAGAAGGACTTCGAAGAGAGCTCATAGCACCTCATAACCCACAGCCCGAGCAGAAGTTATTTAATGGAACAAAACGATCGTGGGTGTTGCACGGGCGATGTTGCATGATCAGGGCCTACCCATTCACTTGTGGGCGGAGGCATGCAATACTGCAGTATATGTGCAGAACCGTTGTCCTCACAAGATACTTGGCATGATTACATCTGAGGAGGCGTTTTCTGGTAAGAAGCCTGATATTTCCCATTTGAGGATTTTTGGTTCACCTGTTTACATTCATGTAACGAAGGATGCCAGGAAGAAGCTGGAGCCGACCGCAGAGGTTGGGATATTTGTGGGGTACACTGATACGCCCCACAACTATCGTGTGTATTTTCTAGACAGTCGCAAGACTGTTATGCGACGAGATATCAAATTTCGGGAGGAGAAAGCCATGAAGTGTTCGCTTGAGAGGGAGCCACACTTGCATGCAGAGGAGGAGCTATTATTTCCTAAGGATGAGCTTTAGGATGTGGATCAGCCACAAGATGAAGTTCATGGAGTGGAAGAAACCACTCATTCGAGCTGACCATCGAGAGGTGGAGGTGCATTCTGTTGACAGTAGCTCAAGATACGAAGAAGGTTGTAGGAGCACCTACATCATAAGCGCAGAGATAGTCACGATCGGTACACTTTGGATACATGGCTCTTGTGAGCAAGTGTATCGTGTGAGCCATCCTCTTTGGGAAGGATGTGGAGGATCCATGTAGGTAACACACATGGTGGAAGAGTATGATTCGATTGTCAGAAACAGTGCATGGGAGATTGTCCCAAGGTCGGAGGGGAAATCAGTGGTGGGTTCGAGATGGATCTACAAATTGAAGCAGGCAGCTGACGGGAGTGTGGAGAAGTATAAGGAAAGATTTGTTGCCCGAGGCTTTTCACAGATTGAGGGGATCGATTATGAGGAGACCTTTGCACCTGTCGCAAGGTATTCTTCCATACGGATGATTCTTGCTCTCTCAGCGCAGATGGGGTGGCACATTCATCAAATGGATGTGAAGACTGCGTTCCTCAACAGAGTGATTGAGGAGGAGGTGTACATAGAGCAGCCCGAAGGTTTCGAGATCTTCAGCAGCGAGTCGCATGTGTGCAGGCTCAAGAGAGCGTTGTATGGGTTGAAACAAGCACCTCGTGCTTGGTACACATAGATAGACAGTTATTTCACCGGACTTGGATTCTCCAAGAGTGAGGCGGATCCTAACCTATACCAGATTTTGGTGGAGGGTAAGTTGCTGATCATTGTACTTTATGTAGATGATTTGATTTTGACAGGTGATGAACTGTTGATACACTCATGCAAGGCTGATCTTGCAAAGGAGTTTGAGATGAAGGACTTGGGCCTCCTTCATTATTTCCTGGGATTGGAAATTTGGCAGTGCAGTGATGGACTGTTTGTTTCTCAAGGCAAGTATGCTCGGGAGATATTGGAGAAGTTCAACATGCATGGCTGCAAGCCTGTTTATACTCCTCTTCCTGGTGGATGGAAGGAGGATGCTAACTTCGGCGAAGGTAGTGAATGCCTTGTTTTATCGGCAGTTTGGTGGGGTCGCTTATGTATCTTTATATAACACGGCAGAGCATATGTTATCTTGTTAACCGGCTTTCAACAAGCTATGGTTAAGCCTACCAAGCTCTTTTGGAAGCGGGAAACATGTATTGAGATATCTCGAGAGGCACATCGGGATATGGATTGTGGTACAGACAGTCGGATGAGGTGAGGCTATGTGGCTTCACGGATGCAGATTGGGCAGGGAGCCCAACGGACAGAAAGAGCACATCTGGAGGGATTTTCAGTATCGGGTCGACAGCAGTTTCTTGGTACAGCAGGAAGCAGAGATCCGTGGCACTCAGTTCAGCAGAGGTCGAGTATATGGCAGCGAGTTTGGCTGCATGCGAGGCTATATGGATGAGGAAGATCCTGGTCGGGTTGTTCGGTTCACACTTAGAGCCTACTGTGATTTATTGTGATAATAAGAGTTGCATCAAACTCTCGGTTAATCCAGTATTTCATGATAGATCTAAACACATTGACATCCGGTATCATCATATCAGAGATTGTGTGCAACGGAAGATCATGTTACTTTCATACATTCCTACGGAGGATCAGGATGCTGATATCTTGATGAAGGCGCTCACCAGGAGCAAATTCGAATACCACAGAGGCAGGATAGGGGTTGCAGATAATCCATATATTGTTGAGAGGGAGTGTTGAGATTGCAACAAGATGATGAGCTTAGTGGAAAGAAGTCGCCTTCACTAAGTGGGCCCGCAGGCTATTTTTGGCGCAAAGTCTATTTTTAGACTATGTCTATTTTTAGACATATGGATCATGTTCTATGAGTTGCAGGATGCTATTTGTGGATGGTTGGTCAAGTCAGGAAAAATAGATGGAATTATATTTTTAGACATACTAGGCGGAATCTATTTTTAGATTGCCAGTCTAAAAATAGATATGTCGAATATTATTAGCTCTTAATAATATTTGGACTCTAAACATTATCTTATCCTCTTGGAGCACTTCAGTTAAGTGCACAGAAGTGGCACATGCAGCTGACAGAAGGAATTATGCTATTCCTAGGGTTTAGTGGAGCTATTGCATGTTGACTTCAGTTAGAACTCATGTGACAGAGTTTGGTGGAGTTGATTGAGGAAGTTAGTGGAGTTGTATTCAGTTTAACCGAGTTAAACATAGTTGAGCTAGTTGTATCTAGTCTAACTGATTGATACACTAGTGAGAGTGGTGTGAATTAATTATTAATTAATTCACTAATTATTAACTCATAAATCAACTAAAGAATACATCAGTTAACTTCAGTGCATGGACAGTTTCAGTGGAGACCAATGGAGAGGTAGGTGAAAGAGCAGTGTGACTATCAGTTGTGACTATACTGGTGCATGAGTTTTCACCACACATTTATGGAGATGCCAATAAGGATTGCACAGTGCATACTAGTGGGATTCGAACTTGGATCAAGCAATTATTCATCTTGGATTGCGCAGTAGAGGCAGGCTAACAGGTGGAGCAGATTGGAGCATGTGTTTTGTATGATCTGAGCTTGTGTAGTGTGTAACAATTGGAGATTGTACTGAGAGCTTGTGAGGAGTTTGTACAATGATTGTTATATGATCTCTATCATTATAATATACAGATAGTTGGGGGTTTTCAGCTTTAAGCTTTCCCATAAATATTGTGTTTATATGTGTGATTGTTTATGGTTTTAATGTGCGCATGTGATTGTTTATATTTCTGCAATTAATGATCAATAGTAGAAGAGGTTATGTATTATGCATGAAGCTCAAATAGTGTGTGATCAGGATAATCTCGGTGAATAATTTAACATTTATCACCACATACGTAAAGCCATAATGAACTGGCAAAAATTTAGGCAATTGAAGGGACATAATGTGTAAGAATACACCCAAAAATTTAGGAGAAGAGCTCTCTTATTAGGGGTAGATTTGCAGAGACAAGATACTTTGCTCAAGTACGTAGGAGGCTTACATAGCTACCTTAAACATACTATTCTCATGTTTAAATCTACAAGTCTAGATTAAGTATGTGTTCAGACCACACATCTAGAAGCTAGAGGGAAAAAAAAATTCTGAAGAGGGTAGAAAGAATCCCTTTAAGGGGAAAAACAAAGAGAAGACCTCAAAAGGTAAAAGCAAGAAAAATGCATATGTTAAGAAAGAGGGAGAAAAATTGGTCTGTAAACATTGTTCAAAAGAAGGCCATGATGAAAATCACTGTTGGAAATTGCATCCTGAAAAGAAGCCCAAGTACTACAACAACAAAGGGAAACAAAAAACTATAGCTATAACTCGACATGATTTAGGAGAAGATTCAGGTGATGAATCTAAAATCACAGCCACGGGATTGAAGAACATGAAGGGGAAATAAATTGAAACTAAACCTAGTACTAGTACATCAAACTGTCACATACATGCTCCAAATGAAGAAGAAAGAATTGAACTGTTTCATGTGAGGGTCATATCCAAACATACTAAGATTGACACATTGTTTGACAGTGGGTCACAAGCAAACTTAATCTCTGAAGACTTGGTCAAGAAACTTAATCTTGAGACCATACCACATCCAAAACCATATCCACTTGATTGGATTTGTAAGGATGCAAATTTACAGGTTTCAAAGAAGTGTATATTGCGGTTTGCAATAACTGCACATTTTGTTGACACAGTTGAATTAGATGTGGTTCCGCTTAACATAACAGGTATTGTGTTGCGGAGTCCTTACTTGTATGACAGGAAAGCGATCTTCCATCACCATCAAAACAAATACCATTTATTCAAAGATGGCAAGGAGTACATTGTTAGAGCACATCGCAAGAAGACAAACATTGCTATGGTAAATGCTGGACAGGTAAAGAGGCTGGTAAATTAAAGTAAGAATTTTGTTCTTCTAATGATTAAGCCTAAAGCCAATGTTAATAATGAATCATTTGAGGGTTGTGATCCTAAGTTGAAATCAGAATTATATGATGTAGTTGATGCACATCATGAGATGTTTCAGGAGCCAACAAGATTGCCTCCAAAAAGGAATATTCAACATGAGATTTAGTTGCAGCAAGATTGTTCTCTTCCAGACATCAGCATGTATCGCATGTCAATAATGGAGAATGCTAAAATAAAGAGGCAAATCAAGGAGATGTTGGACAAATGAATCATAAGGCCAAGCACTTCGCTATGCGGTTCACCCATAGTCTTGATTCCAAAGAAAGATGGGACTTGGCGCATGTGTGTAGACTTCAGAGCTTTGAACAAGATAACGGTAAAGAATCAATACCCACTCCCAAGGATAGATGATTTGCTTGATCAACTAAAAGAAGCAAATTTTTTCACTAATTTAGATTTAAGAAGTGGATATCATCAATGAAGAATTTGCAGAAAGTGATGTATGGAAAACTGCATTCAAAACCAAACAAGGACTCTTTGAGTGGTTGGTTATGCCATTTGGTTTGTGTAATGTATCAACGACTTTCATGAGTGTTATGGATAGTGTTTTGCGTCCATTCCTTGATGACTTTGTGATTGTTTATTTAGATGGCATATTTATTTTCAACAAAACAAGAGAAGAACATGTCTTGCATGTGAATAGAGTGCTTGATGTTTTGAAGGAAGAGAAATTGTTTCTTGAGATGTCAAAGTGTGACTTTGGAAAGACTTCTTTGGTTTTTTGGGGACACATTGTAGGAGGAGGCGAATTGAGAATTGATCCCTCTAAAGTGGATGCCATTGTGAATTGGCCCACTCCCAAAATAGTAACTGAGGTAAGAATTTTCTTAGGTGCAACTTAGTATTGGAGAAATTTTATTGCTAACTTTTCTGCCATCGCAACTCCTATGCATGCAATGACAAGTGTGAAGAAAGGCTTCCAATGGGGAGGCAAACAAAAACCAGATTTCGAAGCTTTAAAAGACAAGATCAATTCATCTCCAGTCCTTGCATTACTAAATTTGAGACAACCATTTGAGATACAAACTGATGCTAGTGATTATGCCATGGGCGCAGTTCTTTTGCAGCATGGTAAGCCTATCACTTTTCATTCTAAAACATTCAATGGTGCTGTAACTAATTATCCTACATATGAAAAATAACTGTATGTGTTGGTACAAAGTGTCAAGAAGTGGAAACACTACTTGATGGGTAAAGAGATAATTATACATATCGATCACCAACCATTACAGTACTTGCAGTCGCAAACAAAATTGCAGCAATCATGACATTTCAGGTGGATGGGATTTCTTCAACAGTTTCACTTGGTTATGTTAGTGACCAATAAATATAGGATTCATAATTTTGACTTAACTGGCGATAATCTTGTAAATCTGTACATACTTTTCCTTCTGCAAGTTGTATTCACATATTTTGTAAGTAAAAAAAAAATTAAAAATTAAAAATTAAAAATAAATAAATAAATCAAAAAATCAGGGTAAAAAGTCCTAAAATAAAAATCAAAGGACTTAGAAAAAATAATATACCCCAAAAGAAAAAAGATCAATAAAACATGAAAGTGTGCAAGTACAAATGCCACTACTTTTACCTTTTGACTATGGCAGAGTGTCAATAAATGCCATAGTCTGTGATGAGTTGAACAATTTAATCTTGACTTGTCACTTTTCAATTTCAAATGTTGTAGATAGAGAATAAAGAATTTTCATACAGTTTAATCATGACAATTCAATAGTTAGGTAGATAAATAAAGTGAATCCAACAGTTTAATCTGGATTCATGGATGAAATAAGTGTAGAAATAGATAGTTTTATTGCTTTCAGAAAGAATAAATTTAGTAAAGGTTGCTAGCATAAATGCACCAAATCAAAATGGAAGAAAAAATATTAGCATGTTAATTTGGGTAGGTAGAAGAAAGTGAGAAGCATCAATGTAAATACTATTCACCAGAGCTACAAATAACTAACTTCCCTTTCCCATAGCCATTAAGCATTCTAAGCTATCAGTCAGAAAGGCTCAAGGCATTTCCTTGACTTTTGTTGCAACCAGACCCAAGGCTCTATGGCTGATTAGTTGAAAATGTTAAATGTCTATATTAATCCCTTAAACTCACATCATTATTCCATTTCATGCATTCATTCCCCTGAATAATCCTAAGTAAAACCTCATTTTTACTTAAAGATACTATAATTCCCATTTGACTAATTTCCTTCATCACATGAAAACAATAAACCCTCAAAATTGCATTTTATCATAAGTTAAAGTGATGAGGTTAGTATGACGCAAATGTATTTTAAAACTTCACTTTACTTGGTTATGTTAGTGTATTTTGAGTATACCTTGTCCCATTTTCATATTAATTTTAACTTATCTATTAACTCTCTATAGAAAAAACCTTTTCCTATATTATATAACTCTCTTTTATATAATAAAACCCCAAAAACCCATTAATAAAATTTTAGCCAAAGTTATTAATTCCCACATGTTTAAATAAAAAACCCACTTTATACTCCCTTTGACTAAATATATCATTATATAAATATCCCGCCCCTATGGTAGTTAAATCACTTTGATTTAATTTACTATATAATAAAAATATGTGAAAACCTTTAAACATGCTTTATTATGTGTTTAAAACAAAAATATCGAAGTTTTGTTTAAACTAAACTTCGAAACCCATCCATTTGTTTACTTCCCGACTCCCTTTAACCATGGTTAAAACTATAACCTAACCATTTCCCCCCGATATATATCCCATCTCCGCAAATATTAACCCTAGTTTAAAGCCCTTTTACCCCTCTCGATCACCTTTTTCATTGAATAAAGTCTAATTTATACATAAATTCCTCCACCCTATCGGATCAAATTTGAACCATCCGATCCCCAACACTTCACTAATCCTACGGCTCCAATCAAAAGCGATGAAAAGTTCCCAGCCCCTTACCATTCCCCATCACGCTGCATTTTAGTCGTCCGATCATCCCTTGCAAATCCAACGATTCAAATTGAACGTGATCACCACCTTTCCCACTTCACTTTTCCCGCATCTTTCCAGTAAATCTTGACCGTTCGCTTTCCGATGTCAAATCCGACGGCCCGAAGCTTATATCGCGCAAATAAAGTGCCCAACCCATGTTTTATAAAAGTTAGGCGATATGGGTTGTTTTCCCAAACCGCCCCTTGTTGATGTGTCTAAATATAGTTGGATCACGTGCAAAAAACTAAATTCCACTTACCACCTCATAGCTGCGCGAAAAACACTCAAGCTAAATCCAAAACCGCTCCCGCCCAACTTGCAATTAATGTGATTGAGCTATGATTTGAATTGTGTTTTAATACATTAAAACTTAATGTTTTTTCATCACATTTCACCTATTTGCTAGTAAACCATTGAGAAACCTTTGCAGAGCCATATTTTCATCGCATTTCATCGGTTTTCACCATTTTCAAAGTCGATTCTGAACCAATTGCCATTTGAGCGACCATTTCAATCTAAAATTCATTCACAGAGAGCCTCCATAAACTCCGACAGTCCAATGTACCAGAATTGAAGACTGTGAGCGGAATTCCAACCTTCATCGACAGCAAATATACCTTTCACAGGTATTTTTCACCCTTTTCGACTTGCAAAATCCTTCAATTCAAGGGAAATTAACCATTAAAAACTGCCATTTCCTTCAATTCAGTTGAATTATCCATATAAAAAATCATAAAACGTCCAAAATACAGGGAAAACCCTATCAAATTTTCTCCAGAATCCTTCCTCTCCATTTTTAGCAGGTTTTAGCCACTCCCTGATCATTTTCACTTCTTAAATTGATCAAAGCCATCCTATGTGCGTTAAAAATCCTTTCTTATCATCCAGAAACCTACTCAAAGTCCAATTTTGCCTGAAAAATCCTTCAAAAGCCCCTTGTTTCCAAAATAGAACTGAGTAAATAGTTTAAACTTGCTTTCTTCAGCTAAAAATTACTAAGAAACAAGTAACCCCCAATGCAGGAGGCCCAAAAACTCAGAAAAAAGCCTCAACTAAGATACCTCAGCCTGAGCCTTCTAAACTTGACAAGCCCACCCCTGCACTTACTGCTGAGTCTACTAAAGTTGTTAGACCTATCCAACCTCCAGTAACTTCACAAGAAAGTAGTTCTCTGGTTGATCTTGATTACATAATTTTTGACCCTTCGGTTGAGTTCAACCTACTAGATGTCTATAACTGGTGTTTTGGCAAGTCTGTAGAGAAAAGTGATAAGTATGTACCTGTGTGGGATTCTAATTTGCCAAATTATATTGTCCCTCTTACTCATTCAACCCCTGATTTTGTCAGATTGCGTCAATAATACTATCTTCCAGACCAGAGGTGCATTGTCAATAAAGATAGGGAGGTCATATTCTATATCAATGTTGAACCATAAACTCTATGCTGCAATCAAACCATGACCCCAATGCTGCTTCATTGTCAATAGAGGATTTAACTCAACTTTACCTGGACTTAGATTTTGCTTCCAAGTTCAATATCTTTCAAACTTTTTGGCCTACACATGTCAAAGACCCTAAAGTTAATCCTCCATTTGATACATTTGATTTTCCAAGTGAAACAAGGCAGATTGTCTCCATGCTGTCATTTATACTAGGATATAACAGTGATGAATTCGCTGATGTTGCTATCTTGGGTTTTCTGTCTACTTTAAGTCTTGGTCAGCCTCCATCCATTGTATACAATTTTGCCAAGTTTATGGCAGAAAATATGCACTACCAATTATCTAGATTTCCAGAAAAAGGAGTTTTTAGATATACTTCATATCTACTTCATATATTTTTGTATTACCAAACAGACAAATTCCCCATTGAGTTTCAGAAGCAAGATCCAGAAGGGAATTTAATTTCAGTTGTATTTTGGTCATCTATTTTGAGGAAATTGAACAGGGAATACACATATGCAGACTTCAATGACTTGTTTATAGTACCTGCAATGAATTTGTTGAATAAGGAAGAAACCCCTAGAATTAATGAAGAAACTAAGAGGATCTTACAACTATTTGAGAGCTGTAAAACAGGGGACTGGTACTTGTATAAGAATCACACAGAGATCAGAGTATATGGTGCACTCTTGGCCCCATATAAACTGCCTAGATTTGTGACTACAAGGATTTTTGCTCTAGAATATTTGAGGCAACTTTTGAATGCAGATGAAGTCAATTTTATGGCCTCCAGGAAAAAGACTCAGTTTAAACTCAAAAATCAAGTTGGGCCATTCATTGTTAACAACAGAGAAGCAGTAAATGAGATTAATATCAAGTTCAAAGAATACAAATTCCCATACAGCTTTATGTGGAATTATGATCCTCATGGTATTTTAAGCCAAATCAGATTGAAATGCAAATTGTCTGCTTTCTTGCATGATTCTAAGCCTCAAATTGAAAAATTTGCCAATAAAATTGAGTGGGAGGCAAATACTTTATTTGATGATGACTCACAGGGCATACAGGGAAACAGTGAACAAGATAAATAGGTGGATCAAGCACAGGTTATTACATTCAACAAAAAGGCTGAACTTTCTCATAAAAGAAGTAGAGAGGAAGGCAGTTTCACAGCAGAAACTATTATAGATAAGAGATTCAAGATTCCCTACAGTAAGAAGAGTAAATTGACTGATGAAGAAAGGGATAAATCTATTAATGTTGAGGATAAAAATGGTCGTCAAACTGATGATGAGGCCACCTTAATTGTAAATGAAACACTCAAAGAGCTTCAAAACGTCCAATTTGAAACACAGAAGAAAGACACTGTTATGATTGAAAAGCAAACAAATGTTGATATTCCCTCTTCTTCCAAGGAACCTGACAACACAAAGTCAGATATTCAAATCAGATTCAGACAAATCAAAGAAAAAAATGAAGAACTCAAAAATTAAGTATATTCTAAGTTTCTTAAAGAAAAGCCTGGGAATAAAGATAGACTCCTCTCAGCTTTTGATTATTCTTCAAACAAATTGGTAGTGTCATTTCTGAAGCCCACAGTGGTTGATCCAAAAACAATTGCAGACTACTCAAAGACAGACTTGGAAGTGGATGCAGATGTTGTCCATGAATTGGACCAAATAGAATTCCACAGGAGCAATACAGAGATGCTGTATTCCAAAATAGTCAACAAGACTATGAATTCTATTAAGCTTGAAAAAACACTGATAAATCTTCAGAATCAAATGAAATTGGATAAGGCATCATTGTATGCCAATGGCTTAAGAATCAAAGCATTGGAAGATATAGTGATTGAAGCAGGCGCTGACCCAACAAACATTGAAGGGGCAAAGGCCATAATCCGACAGAAAAATGAAGACATAGAAGCTCTCAGGAGACAGCTAAAATTGCCTCAAAGTGAACATCCTCAGGCAAAGGAGATCCTTCAACAAAAGATAGAGAATGATGAATTAAGTCAGCTTGTTCTAAATATGACAACCCAAATAAAGGAAATGGAAAGCCAAATAGAAGATTTCATGCAAGAAAATGAAAATATGAAGAAAGCTCAGCAAGTTATTGTTGAGCCCTAAAAATGTCTTTTCTTTTTACCAAATCCACTGCATTCCATTTATCCTTTATCAGTTATAGGCCTAAAAGATCAATGGGAATGATTAAAATCACTTTAAGAATACATGCAATGACTGACTTATTATACTTTTGTGGTTTTGTTGTCATAGTGATTTTTTAGCAGACTTAGGTACAAAATGCAGTCATTCTGTAGCTAGTTGCATATTCCGTAGCCATATTTATGTTTACACAGGTTACAGGTGTCATTTGAGGGAAAGACGCATATGTTTAGACTCCAGAACTCCTCTGCATCATTGCTTTTCCTCCACGAAGGCTGAGCAAAAATCTGAAAGTGGTTATTCACGTGGACAAAGCCAAAACCAAGAAGCAGACTTCTACAAGGATAACGACTCTGCAGGTGTCTTCAGCAAAATACAAGTCCTCAACAGGAGTTCTAGTTCGATTTTGAATATAAAAGACACCTATGCCTATTTCTACTCAATTTCAGTTATGTAGTTACTTATAAAAATAACTCAGTGAACCGAGAAACAGTTAGTTGATGTTTTGTTGTTAGTTTTCAAAGACTGTGATACTCTGTTTCTGAGCGTTTTTCTTCTAATGAAATAAGTATAACTTTGATGCATGATCTGAAGCAACTTTAAGGCGTTGAGGATTCGTGTGCCAATCTGATGGTAGAGGGCCCCTACTATCCGAAAGGCTTTGTGCATATTTTCTAGATAAGTGACCTTTAACTCTGTTTTGTTCTTAACTTAGGCAGTTTTCTGAGTTTATCCTCTTGCATCATGCTTTATGTCATTTACTTACATCAAACACTACAATCAATCTTGTTCTCATGAGCTATTCCAATATATCACTAATACGTGAATGATATATAACTGTAGTACTTTGGAGTTAATTGCATTTTAATTCAGTTCTGTTCATTGCATTTCAGTCCTGTTAGTTAATTGCATTTCAGTCTTGTTAATTAGATTTAAGAGACCCTCATTATTTTATAAGCTGCTCTTGTTCTCAACTTCTTCTAACACATCACT
Source organism: Pinus albicaulis (assembly GCA_034641835.2). Taxonomy (NCBI): domain Eukaryota; kingdom Viridiplantae; phylum Streptophyta; class Pinopsida; order Pinales; family Pinaceae; genus Pinus; species Pinus albicaulis. Next base: position 8,974 of record JAXQQM020087673.1, on the reverse strand, counting down.
ATCACATGAACAAGAATTAGTTATATCATTTTGAGTTCTTGACTGTTCTGCAATTATGTAAGAGATTCTCTTAATTTTACAAACAACCTTTTTCCCAAGTTGTTCCAAGAAATCTCTAACCCTTGAATGAGGCTTAATAGTAACATTTTGAGTTGCAGAATGAGTTAATTCTAGTGTCATAAGTTATTTTAGCATAGGGTTCCTTACTACATTGCAGATAATCTTTTCTCAAAATGTTCCAACAAATTTCTAACAACGAATAAGATTTCCTCTGTGATGTTTTAAGTTGTTTTTTAATAAAGAGAACCTCATTACATCAAACTAATCCTTTTCTCAGTTTGTTCCAACATACCTATAATGAAATGAATTGGACTAAGTATAATGTTATGAGTTATTTTTCTTATCAGCTTTATAATCTGTGGATTAGCATTTTCTGTTCTTGGTACCATTCATAGTTTAGAGAAGATTTTATTTTGTTTTAGTGTGATCAGTAACTTCTCTTTGCCAACAATTTAGTTATTTTCCCCTTAGCATAAAAACACAAAACCAAAAACACTAGAAAAACACTAAGCACAACGAAGTAGGAAGAAGATACCTAGGCACATATGGTGCACTTCACTTCAATAGTTTACTAGCCCTGGTTGACAATTTATGATATCAATTTAGGAACACTAAGTTGAGTAGACAGTTATCATTCCTGCAGTTATCCCAAATGTAAGCACAACTATCCCCTCAACATTGGCAAAACATTTCGCATCGCAAGGAGTATTGGAAACTGCAGTGTCAATTACTTCTAAAGACATCTCTAACACTTCTTCATCAACATCACAGATAAATACAACAGGGGAAATGACTGCCATAATCAAGGCTATGGAAGACATGTCCATAAAAGATAAAGAGATAATCAGTTTAAAAGACACCATCAAAAATCTGGAAGCATCCAACAGAGATGCCTTAATCACTTCCAAAGGACATGAACAGAGGGCCAACAGATTACAGGAACAGGTGAAAATTCTTCAACAACAGGTAAATCTCATTGAGCAGGTTGCTTACATCAAAAATCATTTGTGGACAAAAATCACTGAAGGCATTCACTCACAATGGCCTTCTATTCAGATAATATATGAGAAAAAAGATCTGCTACAAGCTGCCTTAGCAGAAATTGACAAAACAAAGAAGGAACTTGACAACAAACCACCACAAGCAATTCAACTCATATCATTCTTGAACAGTAAAAATAGGGAGGAATTAGAATAATTAAAAATTCCTGACAGGATAGAAGCCATCCTTCAAATTAAAAAGGTCCTGAATAAGAAAAACATGATGAATAATTCAGAAGACAGGTGCAAAGACATGAAATTGGCTATCACCAGATTTGAGGCCAAATACTCAGTATTATCACAAGTAGGTTTACCAGATATCCATGCATTGAATGAAAAATTAATGCCACAGAAGGACTATGACCAGAAGATTAGAGCCCATGCTAAGGAGCAATCTAACAAGCCTTTGCCACAAGGGTCTCCAAGTGGCAAAGTAGTACTTCAATATTTTTGGAGAATGAAATTAAGCACATGTTCATAGTAAAGCCAAACTTTTATAAGTACACAGAAGCTGATGAAAGCTATAGAAAATTAAAGAGTATAAAGATCCCCACAGCTCAACAGTGGCAAGAATTCATAGATCTGATGTGAATTTGACAAGTAAAAGAGCAGGAAAATCACCTGAAAAAATCATATTTTACTATTACCATAGGGTAAAAATTCAGGGTCAAAGTGTGTCAGATGTCAAAGAGTATCAGTAAAAAAGAATGTTACTGCTGGTTATCTTTCAATTACAATAGTTAAACAATGAAAATCAAAGATAAATAGTATCAGGATTGAAAGTGAAAAGGAGTGATCTACAAGTCATCTTCCACGAGATAATGCATCCAATGCCAGCAATGCTCCTAGCACATCATGAAATCAGTTTGATTAGGATAATCAGTTCTATATTTTCTTGTAAAAGAGAACAACTTGCAAATTGTTTTGCTGCTGTCCCTCTTCTTATGTTATATTTCCTATTTTTCCTTGAAACATTATCTCAAACTTTGAGATATTTTGTAAGAAATTTATTTGTATAAATACTTCATCTTTCGAAGTATTCAGTGTGGAATAAAATTTATCAAGACTACTATAGTCATTTTGCTGGATATATTGAAGTTGGTGTGAGTCAATCAGTAAAGCATCAGACTGGAATTGAGATTAAAGACATCATAACTTAGGATTCTTGTGCTGACCAGATAAGTCTATTTTTTTTTTTTTCATTGTGTTATCTTTCAAAAGTTTCCATACATTCATTTTAATGTGTTTCTATCTTAAATGATTAACTATGAAGGTTTAAACAGGATTAGTGATAAAAATCTCCCTGTTTTTTACTAGTTTCTCATGATTATGTTTTCTGCTTGATAACCAGACTATAGAATTCTTAATTGCTCTTAGTCCTTGTTTGATCCCCTTATTCAATCTTCATTTCTGTAACTTAAGGATTCTTAATTGCCCTTTTGTTCAGATTTCACCCATTCCATCAAAAAAGCCTATTCAAAATCCTTTGAAGGTCATCTACCCTACCCTTAGTACATTTGCATCTTTAAGTCTTATTTCCTAGCTCTGTTTGCCTAGAAAGTTGACTCCATATCCCAATGGTCTGGTAGATCAATCTGTGGTTTACCTTGAAACACTTTTTATTCCCACCACACTTTCAAAACAAGTCCTACTGTCCACTCATAGCTAGCCTAAAATCCAATTATAAAACAAAGTTAAGTCTTTAGGAGAGATCCCTCTTCGGAACTCAGGAAGGCTAGATCCTGAATTCTAAAAGAGGTTCTTGGTTAACCCCCTGGGTTTTCTTAACTAAAAAATCCTCATCCCACAACCGAGAATAGGTGATAACATTTTTTTTTTTTTTTGGACAACGATTAGTATGATATATTGATTCTGCGTAAATGCCTCACCCGTATTACAAAGAGTCATAAAGGCTCATTTCTCCTCGTCGAAACCAAATGGTCATTCCACTAATAAGCTCGCGATTTTTGCAAACTATAATACTAGCAATCTTTGCTATCTTCCTAATTTGTAGATACAAAACAAACGCTCCATTAAAAGACAAGAAACATTTTAACCAGAGAGTTATGGGATGTGGGATCCCACCTTCATCTCCATCTATTAGAGGACTCTGAGGAGAGGAGAACCGCTTTATTGGCTTGCATCGGTATCCTTTGTTGTTATCTCTCTTAACATGAAGGAATTCAAAACTCTGAAAGGATTGTAACAGGGATCTAATTCTACTCATCAATCTTGATAACCTTAAATCAGAAGGAGAAGAATTGTCCACTATGGCCTGTATGATAGACTGGGAATCACCAAATACCATTGCATCTTTGATACCCAGGAATATGAGCTGCTTGAGCCCCTGGAAAAGAGCCAGAGCTTCAGCTTGAATGCTTGTGTTAAAGCCCACTCCCCAGGCGTATCTAGAAATAGTTCTGCCCTCAGCACTTTTGACAACGCCACCTGCTCCGGCAATACTAGGATTGCCTTTAGCAGCCCCGTTGAAAAAGAGAGCAATTTTTTCCTTCTTGGTGCAAAACTCAAAGAAATCTGTTTCCTTAAGGTGAATTTTCCAGAGCTTTAGAGGAGGGGGAAGCTTGACTATATCAGTGAAATGAATATCAAGGGAAGCGCCCCATTCAGCGTCTTGTTCACTAAGATCTGCTCCATCAAGCTGATCTACCAAATAGTCTTTTAGCTGGCTTTTAATTTTAACCCAGACAATCTTGGGATCGCTCCTCTTGTCTCTGAAGATCCTATGGTTTCTTTCCAGCCATATTTGCCAGCAGATTAATTTGGGGAGGATGTGCTAGGCTTTTTTAATGTGAACATTCTGAAGAGTGCCACCAGGGTACATAAGCTTTCAGTTTGAGAACAAATCCAAGCAGCGATCAGGGGGAGCGAAGACGGTGTTCCATGGGCCTAAGGCCTCTTTCCAAATTTCTGCAGCAAAATTACAGAAGTGCATCAGGTGGGAGGCATTTTCTTCGTCTTCCCCACAAAGTGAGCAATGGGAGGGCCCCATATAGCCTCTTTTCCAAAGCCTATCATCGGTCAGAATTCTCTGGTGACAAAGGAACCAACAGAAAGAATCGATTTTAGGGATCGATGTCTGAGACCAGATCCCTTGCCAAGGCTTCAGGTTAGGAGGAACATGGGGATGCACAGAGGTCTGCCAATATCCCCGTGAAACATAGTAGCGCCCAGGGATCGGACCCCATCCCCGAGTGTCTGTTTTACTGCTGTTCAACGGAGCTTTGCCTTGTAAGAGGGATAGGAAGATTGTGTATTCTTTGGAAAGGTTCTTAGGCACCTCTAACCTATCCCAATTCTGCCAATTACCGTTCTCCCAATGTGAAATGTCCCACAGAGTTTTTAATCCAGCTCTGTCCATCCAATCTTTCAACAAAACCAGGGAAGGATCATCAGCAAGGGGCTCACAACCCATAATACGATCATCCCAGATTTTAATGCGCTTACCATTTCCAGGAATCCAGTGCGCATGGGGATTAATTAAGAAGGAATCTTTTGCGCACAGCTTATGGATCATCGTTCCGGAGGTTGGAATGGGATTGTCCATACAGCGTGTTCTCTGCCCACGGAAATATTTTTTCCACAACGGTAGCTGAGCCCAACCGGAATTTGGGGAAATTATTCTCCATACCAGTTTTGCACCCAAAGCGATATTTTGCTTACTAATATTCTTGAAACTCAGACCACCCTCCATTCTGGGCAAGGAGATTCTATCCCAGCTTAATAAAGGGATTTTCTTCTCATTTTCTTTGCCACCTTTCCAAAAGAAATTCCTGATATAATCCTCCATCTTCCTCATGATGCCAATAGGAGCCATCATAACAGCAGACTGATAAATGGGAAGGCTATTCAAGACAGCTTTTATAAGCACTGTCTTGCCAGCCAGATTGAGCCAATTGAAGCCCCAGGAGAGGATTTTCGACTTAAATTGTCAAGCAGAGGCATCCAGTCTTTGCTGAGAGCGCTTTTTTGGAAAACAGGAAGCCCCAAATACTTGAAGGAGGTCCATGAAGAGGAGGCTGCGAAACCGAAACAGTTGGAGATGTCTTGGAGCGTTTTGGCAGTAGTGTTCCAATAGTAGATATGACATTTGCCTTTATTGAGGCTGCTTCCTGAGTCTTCACAATAGACATCCACCACCTCTTTAATTCTTTTAGTTGAGAGCAAGGAGGCTGCACCCAGCAAGAGAGAGTCATCCGCGAATAGCGCATGATTTATGTTTTTTACTCCTCTTGCGATGTTCAATCCCATTATTTCTTGATCAGTCTGCTTTTTATTCAAAAGGAAGCTGAGAACAGAAGCTTGGAGGACAAAGAGCAAGGGGGAGAGAGGACACCCTTGCCTCAGCCCTCTAGAGGCTTTGAAAAAATCAGTAGCCCTCCCATTCACCAAAGGGGCAATCCAGGGCTCGCTGATACAAGCCTTGATCCAACTGATAAATTTGAGGCCAAAACCAAATTTTTGCAGGACATCCAACAGAAATATATGCCTCACCCTATCAAAGGTGCTTTCAAGATCTAACTTGATAACCATTCCTTTCTCTTTCCGGGTCATTCTTGAATGGATCGCCTCTTGGACCAGGATAAAATTGTCCACAATCTGTCTTCCCTGAATGAAACCTCCCTGATTCTCAGGAATAATAGCTGGAAGGATGGTTTTCAGTCTGTTGGCAATCAGTTTTGTTATCAGCTTGTATCCTATGTTGCAAAGGGAGATAGGGCGAAATCTGGAGAAGGAATTGGCACCTTTTTCCTTGGGGATAAGGGCCAGGAAGGCCGAATTGGTGCTTCCCCCAATTTTCTGACAAGTTTGAGATTTCTGGACCATTCTGCATAAGTCTTTTTCCACAATCTGCCAACATATCTGCAAGAATCTGGCAGTGAAGCCATCTGGGCCCGGGGCCTTATCTGGCTCCATTGTGAAGAGGGTAGCTTTTATTTCTTTATTGGAGACTTCTGCTTCCAAAAACTGATTCTTTCTGGCAGAAATCAGAGAGGGTACCTCATTCACTGAAGTTGAGATATGCCCTAGCCCCTCTTCTTCATTGTACAACTTTTTAAAGTGGAGATAGGCAGCATTTTTTATGCTTTGAATATCTCTGTGCTTGATATTCTCTTCCTTGATTTGAGAGATGGAATTGAAACTTTTCCGTGCTTGGGCTTGTTTGTGAAAGAAGGATGAGTTCCTATCGCCTGCCTTTAGCTAAAGCCTACGAGATTTAATCCTTCAGTACTCTTCCTCGGCCAAGCTTGCCTTGAGTAGCTTTTGCTGAAGATCGGCCTCCTTGTTTAGAATATCTTTTGTGATCTCTTCATTTTCTGATTTCAGATGGTGTATCTCGAGACATTCTTGGATCTTTTTCCTTTCCACTGCTGGATTAGGAAGGGATTTAACCCAAGATTTTATTGCAGCTTTTACTCTCCTGAGCTTTTCCTCCCAAACAAAGAAGGCAGATCCGTTGACTGGTTGCTTCCAACTATCTTTTACTAGTTGCATAAAGGATTGTTCCTTGGCCCAAAGGGGACTGAATTTAAAAGGGATAGAACCTTGATCCATATGGGCCAAAAGATCAAGTTTAATGGGTCTATGTTCAGAGACACTACAAGGGAGAATATGCATTCTAGATTCTAAACCAAGAAGAAGAAAAGAACTTTGAACGAGAAACCTGTCTAACCTTGCAGCAATATGTCTCGGACCGAGTCTTTTATTGGACCAAGTGTACTTTCCCGACGAAGGTTTAATGTCGATCATGTCCCAATCCTGAAGCAGATCCTCAACCAGTTCTCGCGCCGGATCCCTTACCATACTTCCTCCACGCTTTTCAGTCAAATATAGGGTGAGGTTTAAATCCCCTTCTATGATGATGTTCACTAACTCAGATTCTGCCAAACTTCGAATGGAATCCCAGCAATTCTTTTTCTCTCCTGCGCTGACTGGAACATACACATTGAAGAGACAGAGGGTCTCATCTGAGTCAATGTGTTGCAGTTTAGTAAACAACCAATGGGTGTTAACGATCTCTTTGATCCTTGAGAATTTGTTTGGATTCCAAAGGGTGCCCAGGCCTCCTGAGGCACCGCAGGCTGAAACAGCTTGCCCTTCACTTTTCTTCCACAGTTTTTTACCGACGTGGAGGAAGGCCTTGTCCTCCATTTTAGTCTCCTGGATGAGGAGTATATCAGGAGAATCGGATCTCATCAAGCTTTTAATGGCTTCTTCTTTTATTCTGCTCCCCATACCCCTACAATTCTAGGAGACAATCTTCATCACTTGCTTCTGGAGTGGATAGCTCCTTTAGAGCTCTGGGGCTGATTTCTGGTTGACTTCGGAGTTTTAACCAAGAGTTTCTCGAGGGTTGGTTGGCTTCCTTGGACTTTGTCTTTATAGGTCTCCTTCTCTCTTTTTTCACGAGTAGATTTTCGGCCTCTCGATGTTCTTCTAGCCGAGGTTTGTGATTCCCCTATTTCACCTTCTTCTTCTGAGTCCTCCGAACCTTGCACTTCCTCAGCCTCCTCTAAGGGTGTCTCTTTCGTCCTGTCTGCATTACTTTCGACTTGCTTTGGTCCCAAGGGGGACTCTTTTTGGGGCGATCCTTCTTTCTGCATCTCTATTTCTTGGGTGTCTTCTATTGCTGAGCTTAGCTGTGTAAATTTGTTTCCTTGTTTTTCCATGAGAGGTGTTTGAATCCCAGAGCCTACCTGACGCCCTTTTCCATTCATGTTACCAGTTCTAGGGGGTTTGTGGGCAGTTTTGGTCCTTTTGACCTGAGTCCAACCATCCTCTTTGCCTTTCCCCACTTCACTATTCTTTGGACATCCTCTAGCAAAATGGCTGTAAACATGGCATTTCCGGCATTTGAACGGAAGTTGTTCATAGTCCAGATTTTGCACATGTATCCAACTTCCAACTCTGATCTTTATTGCCTCAAGTAAACCAACCCCAAGGTCAACTTCAACGCAAATTCTAGCACAGTCGAACTGGTCTTTACTGTTTGCTCGATCAATGTATTTTCCCAAGGTGTTTCCGATGTGCTTAAGGGACTCCTCATTCCAGCAATGCACTGGCAGATTGGGCAGCCTAACCCACACGGGGACGGCTATGGGGACGTCCACTGCTGGGTCAAAATCGGGCGTCCACTTATTGAGGTACAGCCCCTGAGGGCCCATGAAATAGGGACCGTTACGAAATATCAGATCCTTATCATCCTTTTCAGAGAATTCAAACAAAAAGAATCCCTTACCTAGAAAATACGAAGTGACTCTGCCTTTAATCAGTGGAGCCCAGTTCCTTGAGACCCAGCTCTCCGTAGTTTTGGGGGAGGGCCAGAGTCCAGTGAACTAACCCACCAAAGCTCGCTCAGCCAAAGAAAGGGCGACCTGAATCGGACCCTCAGGAGGTAGCGCAATCTCAGGGATGTCATCCAAATGTTTCACAAACTTCGCAACCTCGATTGCTTTCTTCTTTGGAAGGGATGCCACAAGATTGTGGAAGGCATCAACATCAGAAAGAGGAGACGGCAGGATAGGCTCCATTGATGCAGCACCGCCTAAGCTCGACGAAACGAGCTCACACCAATCCCTACGAACAGAACATGGATCTTCTAATTAAGACAGAAGAGGAAGAGACCCTGCAAATCCAAGGAAAAAGCAAAGGCCGATGCGCCGCGCATAGAGCCCAGAGCGCCGCACAGATTCAATGTGCCGCGCACAATCAAATGAAGCGCTGGGCGGATGCGCCGCGCCCAAGGTTCAGAGCGTCGTGCAGATTGAAAGCGCCGCGCACAGCCAAAGGAAGCATTGGACGGCCGACTCAAAGCGTCGCGCCGACCCAATGCGCCACGTCTCCAACTCTCTCCT
>JAXQQM020066929.1:0-65937 GCA_034641835.2 Pinus albicaulis | reverse complement strand
AACAGAACACGTATATGAACATTTACGTAAATAACCATAAGCTTGAACCTTTTCTTCAATTGGCTGTAATTAGAAATGCGTTTTTCTGTTCACTGAATTTACAGTGGTAGAAAAAAATCTAACAGCAAATAAATTCTCTGTTTACAGCGGAAAGGTAGAAATACTCTCAGCTTGAGAGTACACACAGTGGAGAAATTCTGAAGGCACTTCCAAGCTCTGCTCTCTCTTGCTTGATGGTGTAAAACTGAAGAGATTGAGATAGTGAGCTTGGGGACCAAACAGAAATCATTATAGCCTAGCTTCCATCAAGCTTCTGTTGGCTATGTGTCAACTGTTCCACTAATCATGGTAGAGAACTCCAGTGGGAGTAATGGACCACTTCAGTAGCTCCCAACAATAAATTAATTATCTGCAGTTGATTTCAGTAATTTATGGAAATTACTGCAGTTAGTTTCTGATAAATCAAGGAAACAATACAAATTAGTTTTCTTAAATAAATACGTTGGGAGTATACTATGTACGAAAATTGGGGCTATCAAGCTTCAAAATTGAGGGAGCTTAACATAACAAACTTAATGTTTTGAAAATTGTTAAAAATCATAAACAAACTTGTAATCAATTCAATATTTTTAAAACAAACCTTCAAAACGATTGGAATAATTGTAACCATGTACACTACTTCTTACTTGCCTTTTTTTTTAGTAATTTTATTTTTATTTTACTCATATTAATCGTTAGTCAAAGATTAAGACCGTATACCATCTATTCTTCATAATTATACGGTGCCTATTACCAAAGTAAGTCATACAATGCCTAGTTTGGATGAAGTGGTTTATTGGCCTCGATATTCTCTCTATATTCACGGGAAAGCCAACTGAATTGGTGGTATGATAGTTGTGGACTGTACATCGGCAGTTCTGCAGTCTTGGTTAATGCGATCTTAATATGATAGAGTCATGTTAATGGTTTTTGGATTTACCAAAGGTTTTCAAATTTGGATGTACGCGGAGAATTATCATTACCTTTCGGACATTTTTACGCAATCCAATCCATCCTCTAAAGAAGAAAATAATAAAAACTAAAATGAAAAATGATAATCCATTTCACATGTCCATATTATAATCTTATCTCTGCAGTCCAGTCCGTCTGCAGTCAGAGTAAGATGGAGATGTAAAAGTATCTCATGTTTTCCAAATGAGCATTGTATACTGAACCAAGTTATCCGCTAATATTTGTGGAAAAAGAGATGTAAATATTTTAATATCTAAAAGAGGATTTTGTGTTTAGGGTTCGTTTAGATTTAACATCGGAATATCTGTTACTTTTTAAATTTAACATCGAAATATCTGTATAAAGTAACAGAAGTTTTGTTATTTTAGTACCAGGAGTTATACGTGTTTGACAGGGTTTATAAGGACTTGGGTTTCCATCTCTTAGCACCTACATAGCACCTACTTGGCATCAACCTTTGTCTCTATTAGTGCAAGTTAATATTAGTGCAGGGTAATATTGTTCTTCTTGCTTTCTCAAAAGACCAGTTAGTCTAAATCAGTCTAGATTCATTTTAACTCTGGATCTATCAAGTCGAGAGAGATCAAGTCTCCCAAGGTAGGTTCGCACTTAAAGAGTTTTGAGTGTTTGATAGATCCGGAGTTAAGATGGGTCTAGGTTGGTTTCAGTCGTTTGTGGCCAAGGATATCTATCGATAATATGAGGAACATATGATTAATTTTATTAATAATATGTAAATATGTTAGATCTAAGACTTTTGTGATCCATAATGTAGATAAAAGAACTTTCAGATTAATCACATCATTAGGATTAGGTCAACGTTTCGAACCAACTAATGTGATTCATCCACCTGTCCTGAGGATGAACCACATTAGTTGGTTCAAAACGTCGACCTAATCATAATGATGTGATTAATCTGAAAGTTCTTTTATCTGATATTTATTTTAATTTTAAATTTTCTTAGTCGCCTCATTTAGTTGAGATGATAAATATTGTAAAATACCTTTAATGATGAAAGATGGTGAAATAAAAATTTTGAATGTAAAGTGACAATGTAATAATATTGAATAATAGAAAATGTAAATAATAAGAATGTCATTAATTACAAATAGTTTTCATTGTGATCAATCTCAAACTATTTCTTCTACTATTCTTATTGTCACTATTGTTAGTTTTGTCACTATTTCATATCGATTATATAAAAAGAAAAGTTGGAATTGTAAACCATTTAAATATTTCACTCTAGATGTTGTAGTAAACATCATACTTTCTCCCTATTTCTCTCCAATATTAATAGGTTTAATTACTATAAGACAAAAAGCAATGTACATTGTCAATAACTTTTTGCGCTTACAGTGAAATCAATGCACATTGTTTATCCAATGACTTTGAAATTAATGTACCATCATACATCAAATCATAAATCAACATATACACAGAAATCAATGCCTCTAATGTAAGAAATCAAATAATATTAGAAACCAACATCTACACTTAAATCAATTCATCTAACACAAGTAATCAAATAGGATTAGATATCAACATCTACACTCAAATCAATGCATCTAGTGCCAATAGGAAAATAGAATTAAAAACCAAAATCTACATAAAAAAATCAATGCATCTAGTAGAAACAATCAAATAGGATTAGAAATCAACATCGACACGGAAATCAATGCATTTAGTGCAAGAAAATCAAATAGGAACAGAAATAATCTACATTGAAATCATTGCATCTAGTGATCCAGATTTATACAGGAACATAATAAAATACAGAAATAAAAATAAACACAGAGATGTAGCAGAAATAATACATCATTTCATTAATATCAAATAACTTAAATATGTTTACAGAGAGGAAGGAAATAAACTAGCTAGGGCGATGGTAGCTTATCTCTGAGAAGAGATGTGGCGGCTACATGCCTCTGAACTGTGTTACAAGGAGGCTCGAAGGCCTATTTATTGTTGAGAAACAATGCAAAACCCTAAACATCCAAAAACCTAACCATGGGAGATGAAGCGCCAAAACTATGGGCCCCGTTTGGGTAAATTGGTGTTTCAACTTTCCAGGGATGTAAATTTGGCATACAATCTCTTTTTAATGCGCATCATACCTTGTTAGAAAGATCTATCCGAGGAGTACAACTTTTGGTGTGAGAAACATCAACCATGGACCCATCTTGATCCCAGTTTTCCCAAAAAACGTCGTTTAGGGCCTCAAAAAGGCTCTGTAAGTTCAGGAGCTGAAAAACTACTAAAAATAGTAAGTTGTGCCGAAACTGAAAAAATGAAAGAACCAATGGTGGGGGTTTAAATGAATAGGTGGGTGGCCATCAATATCCATGTGGCCCATTAGGGCCTCCAAACGGCTCCGAAAATTTAGGAACCGACAACGTGCTAAAAATAGTAAGTTGTGCTGAAAGTGAAAAATTGAACAAACTGATGGTGTGGGTCCAAATGGAATAGGTGGGTGGCCACCAATGTCCAACTGGATCATTCCTCCCTCCTTAGGAATAAATGGTCTCTATTGCATTAAGTTCCTCCATGAGAGGCAAATTTTGTTAAACTTGGTATTGGATTTGTCCACGATGTCGTGGACCTGCTAGTGGACGTGCTGGCACACGTGCTGAATGCGTTCAATAAATTTGGTTTAATCAAATAATACATGTGTGGATTACGTATGTGTAATCACATGAGTGATAGAAATATTAGGCGGTGGTGCGCCGGGGGTCAGATCAATGGAGTGCTTGTCCAGACAATGTAGAGGAACATCTGCGGGTGAGGAGAAAATGTCTTTGTATTCCTCCATGCCTTTGTCCATCTATTGCTGCTATGTCGGGAAGCCCTATTTTGAGGTTGTGGCCACAATCTTCTTCTTTCCTTTTGGGCGAATGGTAATTCAAATAAATTTCCTTGTTTGGGAAACAATCTTACTGCATTGTTTTACAGTTGTCAAAGAGATTGCAGGAGTTGGTACTACCTCCAGTATCCTGTACAAGTTATTTCCCAAAGTAATAATGACAACACGAGGCCTATATTCATACACAACATGTCTCCTCCACAAGTATGGTTAGCCCAATAATATATCAGCTACATCAAGAGGAGAAACATCACACAATACCTCATCCATGAATGGCTTGATGTTGTACAAAAAATGACACTACTGGCAGACGTGGAGATCTCTCCCTGCGTGAAGCCACACGATGGCATACGACTGTGGGTGTGTTATGGTCGGTCGGCCGAGCCGCTTCATGACCTCTGCTAAAATAAGGTTCTTTTAGATTCCACTATTGACAAGAAATGTCAATCGAGAACCCTTCACCCACATCTGTGAATGGAAGAGACACCCCCCCTCCTCTGGATCCTCCCTCTGGAGCTTGGTGGTGGCAACAATGGCACTCGGGTCTACATCAATGATCTTCTTTAATTTTTCATCTCCCTTGTCTAGTTTTGGCACAGGATCAGAACATGCATCTGATTCGGGTGCCTTCAGTTCGGCCACCAACGACTGTTTAGCCTAACATTCATTTGTGCTGTGAGTGGGGCTATTATGAAATTCACACCACTTCCTCGTGTCCTTCTTTGGATTTGTGGAGGTGTTCTGAGTCACCCTGCTTTGGCACTACCCCTTGTTATGTGGTTCGGGGTTGCCTTTCCCTGGCTTCGGATTCGTGAATCCAAAGTCTCGCTTCTTCTGCTTAAATTTCTGCTCAATCTTGGCGGCATAGCGATAAGTCGTGCCAAGCGAGATAATCTCGAGGAACTCCATTTCCTCCTGAATGTGTCTATGCAGATAGTTGCAGTACTTGAGCACCAAATTTCTTTCTGAATCTTTAATACCCAACTTTGTGCATAGGGTTATATGGAACAAATTCGTCAGTTCATGCACATCTTGATCCCTTTGTTTCCGCAGTGTGGTCCATTGGATGTACTTGTCCTCATAGCTCCCCATAGGGTAATATTTTTCCTTGATGTCATCTTAGAACGAATTCCAAGTGGGTGCAACTGAGAACAGAGAGGGTTCCCCCTCGTCCTTTTGATCACAGTAGGTTCCCACCCATCTTTGACATGGGGGGGTAGCTTTGAGGAGTGCAAAAATAATCTTTTCTCAGTCGGAGAGATCATGGACCGAGAAATACCCTTCTAGCAAATTCAACCATCTATCTATGGAGTTTGCATCTATTTGGCCTTCTAATATAGGAATGTCAAAGTTTACCTGTACCTCGAAGGGTGTGGCGCCTACAGAGTGGTTGTTGGATGCAGATTCACCATAGGTGGGCAGTTGTTGAAGGATCTGAGAAAAGTTATCCATCATCGCGTTCCTTTGTTTCTCGAGGGCCTCCTCGAGCAATATTTTTTTGGATATCCTTCTCCCTCGTCATTATTTTCTTCCTCCATGGGAGGTCGTCGAGGTTTGTGAGGCTGATCTTGCAAGGGTTCAACCAGATCGAGCCCTAACTCCTTATACCTAACCTCGTCGGGGACATGCAAAGAAAAATAGAAAAAGAGCAGACTGCTCTGGTACCATTAATCCAGAGTTATGCAAGAACAAAATAAAACACAGAAATAGAAATAAACACAGAGATGCAGTGGAAATAATACTTCATTTCATTAATATCAAATAACTGAAATATGTTTACAGATAGAATGGAAATAAACTAGCTAGGGCGATGGTAGCTTATCTCTGAGAAAAGATGTGGCGGCTACATGCCTATGAACTCTATTACAATGAGACTCTAAGGCTTATTTATTGTTGAGAAACAATGAAAAACCCTAAACATCCAAAAACATAATTGTAGGAGATGAAGCGCCAAAACTATGGGCCCCGTTTGCGTAAATTGGTGTTTCAACTTCCCAGGGACATAACTTTGGCATACGATCTCCATTTTACGCACATCATACCTTGTTAGAAATATATATCCGAGGAGTATAACTTTTGATGTGAGAAACATCAATACAACAATCCATGTTGCTCTCGATTTTCCCAAAAAACGTCGTTTAGGGCCTCAAAATGACTCCGGAAATTCAGGACCAAAAAAACTGCTAAAAATAGTAAGTTGTGCCGAAACTGAAAAACTGAAAGAACCGGTGGTGGGGTTTCAAATGGAATAGGTGGGTGGCCACAAATATCCACATGAATCATTAGGGCCTCCAAATGGCTCTGAAAATTTAGGAACCGAGGACCTGCTAAAAATAGTAAGTTGTGCTGAAAGTGAAAAACTGAAAGAACTAATGGTGTGGGTCCAAATGGAATAGGTGGGTGGTCACCAATGTCTACCCGAATCATTCCTCCCTCACTAGGAAGAAATGGTCCCTATTGCATTAAGTTCCTTCATGACATGCTTAAAGACGTGCTGGCACACGTGCTGGATGCGTTCAATAAATTTGGTTTCCTCAGATAGTACATGTGTGGATTATGTTTGTGTAATCGCATGAGTAATGGTAATATCAGGTGGTGGTGCGCCAGGGGTCAGATCAATGGAGTGCTTGTCCGGACAGTGTAGAGGAAGCTCTATGGGTGAGGAGAAAATGTCTTTGTATTCCTCCACGCCTTTTTCCATCTGCTACTGCTGTGCAGGGGAGCCTTGTTTTGAGGTTGTGGCCACAATATTCTCCTTTCCTTATGGGCGAATGGTAATGAAAATAAATTTCCTTGTTTGGGAAAAAATATTACTGCGTTGTTTTGCAGTATTCAAAGATATTTTAGGAGGCAGTACTACCTCCTGTATCCTGTACAAGTTATTTCCCAAAGTAATAATGATAGCACGAGGCCTAGATTTATACACAGCATGTCACCTCCACAAGTATGGTTGGCCCAATAATACATCAACTACATCAAGAAAAGTAACATCACACAATAACTCATTCATGAATGGCTTGATGATGTAAGGACGGCGACACTGCTGGCACATGCAGAGATCTCTCCCTGGGTGAAGCCACCCTATGGTATACGGTTGTGGGTGTGCTATGGTCAATAGGCTGAGCCGCTTCATGACCTCTTTTGAAATGAAGTTCTTTTGGCTTCCGCTATCCAAAGAAATTGCAGTGGAGAACCCTTCACCCACATCTATGAATGGAAGAGGCACTCCCCCTCCTCTGGATCCTTGGGATCCTCCCTCTGGAGCTTGGCGGTGGAAACAATGGCACTGGAGTCTGCATCAATGATCTACTGCCCTTTCTCATCTCCCTTGTCTAGTTTTGGCTAAGGATTAGAACATGCATCTGATTCGAGTGCCTTCATTTTGGCCACCAGTGACTGTTTTGCTCGACACTCGTTTGTGCTGTGAGTGGGGCCGTTATGAAATTCACTGCACTTCCCCATGTCCTTCTTTGGATTTGTGGTGGTGTTCTGAGTCGCCTTGCTTTCGCTCTACCCCTTGTTGTGTGGCTCAGGGGCGCCTTTCCCTAGCTTCAGATTCGCGGATCCAAAGTCTCACTTCTCCTGCTTAAATTTATGCTCAATCTTGGCGGCATAGCGATAAGCGGTGCCAAGCGAGGTAATGTCGAGGAACTCCATTTCCTCCAGTATGTTTCTATGCAGACAACTGTAGTACTTGAGCACCAAATGTCTCTCTGAATCTTTAATACCCAACTTTGTGTGTAGGGTATGGAACAAATTCGTCAGTTCATGCACATCTTGATCTCTTTGTTGTTGCAGAGTGGTCCATTGGATGTACTTGTCCTCATAGCTCCCCAGAGGGTAATATTTTTACTAGATGTCTTCTCGGAATGAATTCTAAGTGGGTGCGACCAAGAACAGAGAGGGTTCCCCCTCGTCCTTTTGATCACAGTAGGTTTCCCACCAATATTTGACATGGGGGGCAACTTTGAGGAGTGCAAAAATAATCTTTTCTCGGTTGGAGAAATCATGGACTGAGAAATACCCTTCTAGAAAATTCAACCATCTATCTACGACGTCTGCATCTATCTGGCCTTCAAATACAGGAATGTAAAATTTTACTTGTACCTTGAAGGGTGTGGCTCCTCCAGAGTGGTTGTTGGATGTAGATGCGCCGTAGGTGGGTAGCCGTTGAAGGATCTAAGAAAATTTATCCATCATCTCGTTCCTTTGTTTCTCGAGGGCCTTCTCGAGCAATATTTTTATAGGATATCATGCTCCCTTGTCTTCCTTTTCTTCTGCCATGGTACATCGTTGAGGTTTTCAAGGTTGAGCTTGTAAGGGTTCAACCAGATCGATCCCTAACACCTTATACTCTAACGTCGTTGGGGACATGCAAAGAAAAACAGAATAAGAGTAGACTTATTTGATACCACTTATTTGGATTTATGCAGGAACGGAATAACAAAAAAAAGTAGAAATAAACACAGATATGCAGTGGAAATAATACTTCATTTCATTAATATCAAATAACTAAAATATGTTTACAGACAGAATGGAAATAAACTAGCTAGGATGATGGTAGCTTATCTATGAGAAGAGATGTGGTGGCTACATGCCTCTGAACTGTGTTAAAATGAGGCTCGAAGGCCTATTTATTGTTGAGAAACAATGCAAAACCCTAAACATCCAAAAACCTAACCGTATGATATGAAGCGCCAAAACTATGGGCCCCGTTTGGGTAAAATGGTGTTTCAACTTCTTGGGGATGTAACTTTGGCATACGATCTCCATTTGACGCGCATCATACCTTGTTAGAAAGATCTATCCGAGGAGTACAACTTTTGGTGTGGGAAACATCAGTCCATGGACCCATGTTTCTCCCTAGTTTCCCAAAAAACGTCGTTTAGGGCCTCACAATGTCTCCAAAAGTTTAGGACCTGAAAAACTGCTAAAAATAGTAAGTTGTGCCGAAACTGAAAAACTGAAAGAACCGATGGTGGGGGTTCAAATGGAATAGGTGGGTGGCCACAAATATCCATGTGGCTCATTAGGGCCTCTTAATGGCTCCAAAATTTCAGGAACTGAGACCCTCCTAAAAATAGTAAGTTGTGTTGAAAGTGAAAAATTGAAAAAAATGATGGTGCGAGTCCAAATGGAATAGGTTGGTGGCCACCAATGTCCACCTGGATCATTCCTCCCTCCTTAGGATGCAATGGTCCCCATTGCGTTAAGTTCCTCCATGAGAGGCAAATTCTGCTGAACTTGGTATTGGATTTTTCGAGGATGTCGTGGATGTGCTGGTGGACATGCCGGCACACGTGCTGGATGCATTCAATAAATTTGGTTTCCTCAGACAGTACATGTGTGGATTCTCTCTTTGTAATCGCATGAGTGATGGAAATATCAGGCGACGGTGCACCAGGGGTAAGATCATTGGAGTGCTTGTTCTGACAGTGTAGAGGAACCTCTATGGGTGAGGAGAAAATGTCTTTGTATTCCTCCACGCCTTTGTCCATTTTATGTTGTTGTCCAGGGGAGCCCCGTTTTGAGGCTGTGGCCAAAATATTCTTCTTTCCTTGTGGTTGAATGGTAATGCAAATAAATTTCCCTATTTGGGAAAAAATCTTACTGCGTTGTTTTGCAATAGTCAAAGAGATTGCAGGAGGCGGTAATACCTCCAATATCATGTACAAGTTATTTCCAAAAGTGATAATGACAGCACGAGGCCGAAATTCATACACAGCATGTTGCCTCCACAAGTATGGTTGGCCAAATAATACATCAGCTGCATCAAGAGTAGCAACATCACACAATACCTCATTCGTGAATGGCTTGATGCTGTATGGAAGGTGACACTGTTGGCGGACCCAAAGATCTTCCCCTGGGTGAAGCCACCCGATGGTATATGGTTGTGGTTGTGCTATGATCGGTAGGCTAAGCTACTTCATGACCTCTATTGAAATGAGATTCTTTTGGCTTCTGCTATTGATAATAAATTGCAGTGGAGAACCCTTCACCCATATTTGCGAATGGAAGAGGCGCTACCCCTCCTCTGGATCCTTGGGATCCTCCCTCTGGAGCTTGGTGGTGGAAACAATGGCACTGGGGTCCGCATCAATGATTTTCTTCCATTTTTCATCTCCCTTGTCTAGTTCTAACTCAGGATCAAAACATGCATCTGATTCGGGTGTCTTTTGGCCACCAACGGATGTTTGGACTCACACTCGTTTGTGCTATGAGTGGGGCTATTATGAAATTCACACCACTTCTCCGTGTCCTTCTTTGGATTTGTGGTAGTGTTTTGAGTCGCCCCACTTTGGATTTTCCCCTTGTTCTATGGTTCGGGGTTGCCTTTCCCTGGCTTCAGATTCGCGGATCCATAGTCTCACTTATTCTGCTTAAATTTCTACTCAATCTTGGTGGCATAGCGATAAGTCATGCCAAGCGAGGTAATTTCGAATAACTCAATTTCCTCCTTAATGTGTCTATGAAAGCAGCTATGGTACTTGAGCACCAAATGTCTCTCTAAATTTTTAATACCCAACTTTGTGCGCAGGGTATGGAACAAATTCGTCATTTCATGCACATCTTGATCCCTTTGCTACTGTAGCGTGGTCCATTAGATGTACTTGTCCTCATAGCTCCCCAGAGGTTAATATTCTTACTTGATGTCATCTCGGAACAAATTCCAAGTGGGTGAGGCTAAGAACAGAGAGGGTTCCTCCTCATCCTTTTGATCACAGCATGTTTCCCACCAATATTTTACATGGGGGGCAGCTTTGAGGAGTGCAAAAATAATCTTTTTCTCGGTCGAAGAAATCATGGATTGAGAAATACCCTTCTAGAAAATTCAACCATCTATCGATGGTGTCTGCATCTATCTGGCCTTCAAATATAGGAATGTCAAAGTTTACCTATACCTTGAAGGGTGTGGCACCTCTAGAGTGGCTATTGGATGCAGATGCGCCATAGGTGGGTAGTCGTTGAAGGATCTGAGCAAAGTTATCCATCACTGTGTTCCTTTGTTTCTCAAGGCCCTCCTCGAGCAATATTTTTATAGGATCTCCTGCTCCCTCATCTTTCTTTTCTACCACGATGGGAGGTCATCTAGGTTTATGAGGCTGATCTTGCAAGGGTTCAACTAGATCAAGCCCTAACTCCTTATATCCTGACCTCATTGGGGACATGCAAAGAAAAAAAGAGAAAGAGCAGATCGCTCTGATACCACTGATCAAGATTTATGCAGTAACACAATAAAATAAAGAAATAGAAATAAACACAGAGATGCAATGGAAAAAATACTTCATCTCATTAATATCAAATAACTAAAATATGTTTACAGACAGAATGGAAATAAACTAGCTAGGGCGATGGTAGCTTATCTCTGAGAAGAGATGTTGGGGCTAAATGCCTCTGAACTGTGTTACAATGAGGCTCAAAGGCCTATTTATTGTTGAGAAACAATTCAAAACCCTAAACATCCAAAAACCTAACCATAGGAGATGAAGCGCCAAAACTATGGGCCCTATTTGGGTAAATTGGTGTTTCAACTTCTCGGGGATGTAACTTTGGCATACAATATCTGTTTGACGCGCATCATACCTAGTTTGAAAGATCCATCGAAGGAGTACAACTTTTTCTTTGAGCAACATCGGTCCATGGACCCATGTTGCTCCCAATTTTCCAAAAAAAGTCATGTAGGGCCTCAAAACGGCTCTGGAAGTTCAGGACACGAAAACTTGCTAAAAATAGTAAGTTGTGCCGAAACTGAAAAACTGAAAGAACCAATGGTGGGGGTTAAAATGGAATAGGTAGGTGGCCACCAATATCCAAGTGGCTCATTAGGGCCTCCAAATGGCTCCGAAAATTCAGGAATCGACAACCTGCTAAAAATAGTAAGTTGTGATGAAAGTGAAAAATTGAACGAACTGATGGTGTGGGTACAAATAGAATAGGTGGGTGGCCACCAATGTCCACCTGGATCATTCCTCCCTCCTTAGGAAGAAATGGTGCCCATTGCGTTAATTTCCTCCATGAAAGGCAATTTCTGCTAAACTTGGTATTGGATTTGTCCACGATGTCGTCGACCTACTAGTGGGCGTGCTGGATGTGTTCAATAAATTTGGTTTAATCAGATAATACATGTGTGGATTCTGTCTGCGTAATTGCATGAGTGATGGAAATATCAGGCGGCAGTGCGCCGGGGATCAGATCAATGGAGTGCTTGTCCAGACAATTTAGAGGAACATCTGTGGGTGAGGAGAAAATGTCTTTGTATTCCTCCACGCCTTTGTCCTTCTGTTTTTGTTGTGCAGGGAAGCCCTATTTTGAGGTTGTGGCCACAATCTTCTTCTTTCCTTTTGGGCGAATGGTAATGAAAATAAATATCCCTGTTTGGGAAACAATCTTACTGTGTTGTTTTACAGTTGTCAAAGAGATTTCAGGAGTCGGTACTACCTCCAGTATCATGTACAAGTTATTTCCCAAAGTAATAATGACAACACAAGGCCTAGATTCATACACAACATGTCTCCTCCATAAGTATGGTTGGCCCAATAATACATCAGCTACATCAAGAGGAGCAACATCACACAATACCTCATCTGTGAATGATTTGATGTTGTACGGAAGACGACACTACTGGTGAACGTGGAGATCTCTCCCTGGGTGAAGCCACATGATGGTATATGGTTGTGGGTGTGCTATGGTCAGTCAGCTGAGCCGCTTCACAAAATATGCTGAAATAAGGTTCTTTTGGCTTTTGCTATCGACAAGAAATTGCAATCGAGAACCCTTCACCCACATCTGCGAATGGAAGAGGCGCCCCCACTCCTCTGGATCCTCGGTATCCTCCCTCTGGAGCTTGGTGGTGGAAACAATGGCACTGGGGTTTGCATCAATGATCTTCTTCAGTTTTTCATCTCCCTTGTCTAGTTTTGGCACAGGATCAGAACATGCATCTGATTCGGGTGCCTTCAGTTCAGCCACCAACGACTGTTTAGCCTAACATTCGTTTGTGCTGTGAGTGGGGCTATTATGAAATTCACACCACTTCCCTGTGTCCTTATTTGGATTTTTGGTGGTGTTATGAGTTGCCCCGCTTTGGCACTGCCCCTTGTTATGTGGTTCGGGAGCGCCTTTCCCTAGCTTCGGATTTGTGAATCCCAAGTCTTGCTTCTTCTGCTTAAATTTCTGCTCAATCTTGTCGGCATAGTGATAATTTGTGCCAAGCGAGGTAATCTCGAGGAACTCCATTTCCTCCTGAATGTGTCTATGTAGACAGCTATGGTACTTTAGCACCAAATTTCTCTCAGAATCTTTAATACTCAACTTTGTGCGCAGGGTATGGAACAAATTTGTCAGTTCATGCACATCTTGATCCCTTTGTTGCCGCAGTGTTGTCCATTAGATGTACTTGTCCTCATAGCTCCCCATAGGGTAATATTGTTCCTTGATGTCGTCTCAGAATTAATTCCAAGTGGGTGCAGCCGAGAATAGAGAGGGTTCCCCCTCGTCCTTTTGCTCAGAGTAGGTTTCCCACCAATCTTTGACATGGGGGGGCAGCTTTGAGGAGTGCAAAAATAATCTTTTCTCGGTCGGAGAAATCGTGGACTGAGAAATACCCTTCTAGCAAATTCAACTTTCTATCTATGGTGTCTGCATCTATCTGGCCTTCAAATACAGGAATGTCAAATTTTACCTGTACCTCGAAGGGTGTGGCACCTATAGAGTGGTTGTTGGATGCAGATTTGCCATAAGTGGGCATCCATTGAAGGATCTGAGAAAAGTTATCCATCATCGCATTCCTTTGTTTCTCGAGGGCCTACTCAAGCAATATTTTTTTGGATATCCTAATCCCTCGTCATTCTTTTCTTCCTCCATCGGAGGTCGTCGAGGTTTGCGAGGTTAATCTTGCAAGGGTTCAACCAGATCGAGCCCTAACTCCTTATACCTAACCTCGTTGGGGACATGCAAAGAAAAACAGAAAAAGAGCAGACTACACTGGTACCACTAATCCAAAGTTATGCAGGAACACAATAAAACACAGAAATAGAAATAAACAAAGAGATACAGCAGAAATAATACTTCATTTCATTAATATCAAATCACTGAAATATGTTTACAGATAGAATGGAAATAAACTAGCTAGGACGATGGTAGTTTATTTCTGAGAAGAGATGTGGCGGCTACATGCCTCTGAACTCTGTTAAAATGAGACTCGGAGGCCTATTTATTGTTGAGAAACAATGCAAAACCCTAAACATCCAAATACATAACTGTAGGAGATGAAGCGCCAAAACAATGGGCCCCGTTTGGGTAAATTGGTGTTTCAAATTCCCAGGGACGTAACTTTGGCATACGATCTCCATTTTACGCGCATCATACCTCGTTAGAAAGATCTATCTGAGGAGTATAACTTTTGATGTGAGCAACATTAATTTGATGATCAATGTTGCTCTCGGTTTTCCCAAAAAACGTCGTTTAGGGCCTCAAAACGGCTCCGGAAATTCAAGACCCGAAAAACTGCTTAAAATAGTAAGTTGTGCCTAAACTGAAAAAATAAAAGAACCGGTGGTTGGGTTTCAGATGGAATAGGTGGGTGGCCAAAAATATCCACGTGGCTCATTAGGGCCTCCAAATGGCGGGTCCAAATGGAATAGGTGGGTGGTCACCAATGTCCACCCAGATCATTCCTCCCTCACTAGGAAGCAATGGTCCCCATTGCGTTAAGTTCCTCCATGATGTGCTTGAACACGTGCTGGCACACGTGCTGGATGCGTTCAATAAATTTGGTTTCCTTAGACAGTACATGTGTGGATTATGTCTATGTAATTGCATGAGTAATGGCAATATGAAGCGGCGGTGCACCCGGGGTCAGATCAATGGAGTGCTTGTTCGGACAGTGTAGAGGAAGCTCTATGGGTGAGGAGAAAATGTCTTTGTATTCCTCCACGCCTTTGTCCATCTGTTACTACTATGCAGGGTAGCCTTGTTTTGAGGTTGTAGCCACAATATTCTCCTTTCCTTGTGGGCGAATGGTAATGCAAATAAATTTCCTTGTTTGGGAAACAATATTACTGTGTTGTTTTGCAGTTGTCAAAGAGATTATATGAGTTAGTACTACCTCCTGTATCCTGTACAAGTTATTTCCCAAAGTAATAATGATAGCACAAGGCCTAGATCTATACACAACATGTTGCCTCCACAAGTATGTTTGGTCCAATAATACATCAGCTACATCAAGAGGAGCAACATCACACCAATACCTCATTCGTGAATGACTTGATGATGTAAGGAAGGCGGCACTGCTGGCAGATGCGGAGATCTCTCCCTGGGTGAAGCCACCCAATGGTATATGGTTGTGGGTGTGCTATGGTTGGTAGGCCGAGCTCCTTCATGGCCTCTGTTGAAATGAAGTTCTTTTGGCTTCCACTATCAACAAGAAATTGTAGTGGAGAACCCTTCACCCACATCTACGAATGGAAGAGGCACTCCCCCTCCTCTCGATCCTCGGGATCCTCCCTCTGGAGCTTGGTGGTGGCAACAATGGCACTGGGGTCTACATCAATGATCTGCTGCCCTTTTTCATCTCCCTTGTCTAGTTCTAGCTAAGGTTTAGAACATGCATCTGATTCGAGTGCCTTCATTTCGGCCACCAGCGACTGTTTGGCCCGCCACTCATTTGTGTTGTGAGTGGGGCTGTTATGAAATTCACAACACTTCCCCGTGTCCTTCTTTGGATTTGTGGTGGTGTTCTGAGTCGCCTTGCTTTCGCTCTACCCCTTGTTGTGTGGCTCGGGGGCGCCTTTCCCCAGCTTCAGATTCACGAATCCAAAGTCTCGCTTCTTTTGCATAAATTTTTGCTCAATCTTGGCGGCATAGCGATAAGCCGTGCCAAGCGAGGTAATGGCAAGGAACTCTATCTCCTCTTGTATGTTTCTATGCAGACAACTGCAGTACTTGAGCACCAAATTACTCTTTGAATCTTTAATACCCAACTTTGTGCGTAGGGTATGGAACAAATTTGTCAGTTCGTGCACATCTTGATCTCTTTGTTGCCGCAGCATGGTCCATTGGATGTACTTGTCCTCATAGCTCCCCAGAGGGTAATATTTTTCCTAGATGTCATCTCGGAATGAATTCTAAGTGTGTGCGGCCGAGAACAGAAAGGGTTCTCCCTTATCCTTTTGATCACGGTAGGTTTCCCACCAATGTTTGACATGGGGGGCAACTTTGAGGAGTGAAAAAATAATCTTTTCTCAGTTGGAGAAATCGTGGACTAAGAAATACCCTTCTAGAAAATTCAACCATCTATCTACGACGTCTACATCTATCTGGCCTTCAAATATAGGAATTTCAAAGTTTACTTGTACCTTGAAGGGTGCGGCTCCTCCAGAGTGGCTGTTGGATGCAGATGCGACGTAGGTGGGCAGATGTTGAAGGATCTAAGCAAAGTTATCCATCATCTGGTTCCTTTGTTTCTCAAGGGCCTTCTCGAGCAATATTTTTATAGGATCTCCTGCTCCTTTGTTTTTCTTTTCTTCCGCCATCGTAGGTCTTCGAGGTTTGCGAGGCTGAGCTTGTAAGGGTTTAACCAGATCGAGCCCTAACTCCTTATACTCTGACATCGTTGGGACATAAAAAGAAAAATAGAAGAAGAGCAGACTGCTATGATACCACTTATCCATATTTATGTAGGAATGTAATAAAATACAGAAATATAAATAAACACAGAGATGCATCAGAAATAATACTTCACTTCATTAATATCAAATAACTGAAATATGTTTATAGACAGAATGGAAATAAATAGCTAGGGCAATGGTAGCTTATCTATGAGAAGAGATGCAGTGGCTACATGCCTCTGAACTGTGTTACAATGAGGCTCAAAGGCCTATTTATTGTTGAGAAACAATGCAAAACCTTAAATATCCAAAAACCTAACCGTAGGAGATGAAGCGCCAAAACTATGGGCCCCGTTCGGGTAAATTGGTGTTTCAACTTCTTAGGGACGTAAATTTGGCATACGATCTCTGTTTGACGCACATCATACCTCATTAGAAAGATCTATCCAAGGAGTACAACTTTTGGTGTGGGAAACATCAGTCCATGGACCCATGTTGCTCCCGATTTTGCCAAAAAACATCAATTAGGAAGTTTAGGACCCGAAAAACTGCTAAAAATAGTAAGTTGTGCCGAAACTAAAAAAATGAAAGAACCGATGGTGGGGGTTAAAATGGAATAGGTGGGTGGCCACCAATATCCACGTGGCTCATTAGGGCCTATAAACGGCTTTGAAATTTCAGGAACCGACACCCTCCTAAAAATAGTAAGTTGTGTTGAAAGTGAAAAACTGAAAGAAATGATGGTGTGGGTCCAAATGGAATAGGTGGGTGGCCACCAATGTCCACCTGGATCATTCCTCCCTCCTTAGGATACAATTGTCCCCATTGCGTTAAGTTCCTCCATGAGAGGCAAATTGTGCTGAACTTGGTATTGGATTTGTTGAGGATGTCATGGATGTCGTGGATGTGCTGGCGGACGTGCTGGCACACGTGCTAGATGCATTCAATAAATTTGGTTTCCTCAGACAATACATCTGTGGATTCTCTCCTTGTAATCGCATGAGTGATGGAAATATCAGGTAGCGGTGCGTTGGGGGTAAGATCAATGGAGTGTTTGTTAGGACAGTGTAGAGGAACCTCTGTGGGTGAGAAGAAAATGTCTTTATATTCCTCCATGCCTTTTTCCATCTTATGCTACTGTGCAGGGGAGCCCTGTTTTGAGGTTGTGGCCAAAATCCTCTTCTTTCCTTGTGGGAAAATGGTAATGCAAATCAAATTCCCTATTTGGGAAACAATCTTACTGCATTGTTTTGCAGTAGTCAAAGAGATTGCAGGAGGCGGTAATACCTCCAATATCATGTACAAGTTATTTCCCAAAGTAATAATGACAATACGAGGCCTAAATTCATACACAACATGTCGCCTCCACAAGTATGGTTGGCAAAATAATACATCAGCTGCATCAAAAGTAGCAACATCACACAATACTTCATCCGTGAATGGCTTGATGCTGTAGGGAAGATGACACTGTTGGCGGATGTGGAGATCTCTCCCTGGGTGAAGCCACCCGATGATATATGGTTGTGGGTGTGCTATGGTCAGTAGGCTGAGCTACTTCACGACCTCTATTGAAATGAGGTTCTTTTGGCTTCTGATATCATCAATAAATTGCAGTGGAGAACCCTTCACCCTGATCTGTGAATGGAAGAGGCACTACCCTCCTCTGGATCCTTGGGATCCTCCCTCTGGAGCTTGGTGCTGGAAAAAATGGCACTGGGGTCCGCATCAATTATTTTCTTCCCTTTTTCATCTCCCTTGTCTGGTTCTGGCTCAGGATCAGAACATGCATTTGATTCGAGTGCCTTTCGGCCACTAATGGATGTTTGGTCCGACACTCGTTTGTGCTGTGAGTGGGGCTGTTATGAAATTCACACCACTTCTCCATGTCCTTTTTTGGATTTTTGGCAGTGTTCTGAGTCACCCTGCTTTGGTTCTGCCCCTTTTTCTGTGTTTCGGGGCTTCCTTTCCCTAGCTTCGGATTCACGGATCCAAAGTCTCACTTATTTTGCTTAAATTTCTACTCAATCTTGGCGGCATAGCGATAAGTCATGCCAAGCGAGGTAATTTCGAATAACTCAATTTCCTCCTTAATGTGTCTATGAAAGCAGCTATGGTACTTGAGCACCAAATGTCTCTCTAAATTTTTAATACCCAACTTTGTGCGCAGGGTATGGAACAAATTCGTTAGTTCATGCACATCTTGATCCCTTTGCTACTGCAGCGTCGTCCATTAGATGTACTTGTCCTCATAGCTCCCCATAGGTTAATATTCTTACTTGATGTCGTCTCGAAACAAATTCCAAGTGGGTGTGGCTGAGAACAGAGAGGGTTCCTCCTCGTCCTTTTGATCACAGTATGTTTCCCACCAATATTTTACATGGGGGGCAGCTTTGAGGAGTGAAAAAATAATATTTTTCTCAGTCGGAGAAATCATGGATCGAGAAATACCCTTCTAGAAAATTCAACCATCTATCGACGGTGTCTGCATCTATCTAGCCTTCAAATATAGGAATTTCAAAGTTTACCTATACCTTGAAGGGTGTGGCACCTCCAGAGTGGCTATTGGATGCAGACGTGCCATAGGTGGGTAGCCGTTGAAGGATCTGAGCAAAGCTATCCATCACTATGTTCCTTTGTTTCTCAAAGCCCTCCTCGAGCAATATTTTTATAGGATCTCCTGCTCCCTTGTCTTTCTTTTCTTCTGTGATGGGAGGTCGTCAAGGTTTATGAGGCTAATCTTGCAAGGGTTCAACCAAATCAAGCCTTAACTCCTTAAACCCTGACCTCATTGGGGACATGTTAAGAAAAAAAGAGAAAGAGCTGACTGCTCTGATACCACTAATCAAGATTTATGCAGGAACACAATAAAATATAGAAATAGAAATAAACACAGAGATGCAGCGGAAAAAATACTTCATCTCATTAATATCAAATAACTAAAATATGTTTACAAACAAAATGGAAATAAACTAGCTAGGGCGATGGTAGCTTATCTCTGAGAAGAGATGTGGGGGCTACATGCCTCTAAACTGTGTTAAAATGAGGCTCAAAGGCCTATTTATTGTTGAGAAACAGTGTAAAACCCTAAACATCCAAAAAAATAATCGTAGGAGATGAAGTGCCAAAACTATGGGCCCCGTTTGGGTAAATTGGTGTTTCAACTTCTCGAGGATGTAACTTTGGCATACGATATCCGTTTGACGTGCATCATACCTCATTAGAAATATCTATCGAAGGAGTACAAATTTTAGTTTTAGCAACATCAGTCCATGGACCCATGTTGCTCCCGATTTTCCCAAAAAAAGTCGTGTAGGGCCTCAAAACGGCTCTGGAAGTTCAGGACCCGAAAAATTGCTAAAAATAGTAAGTTGTGCCGAAACTGAAAAACTGAAAGAATCGATGGTGGGGGTTCAAATGGAATAGGTATGTGGCCACCAATATCCAAGTGGCTCATTAGCACCTCCAAACAGCTCCGAAATTTCAGCAACCGACAATCTGCTAAAAATAGTAAGTTGTGCTGAAAGTGAAAACTGAAAGAATTGATGGTGCGGGTCCAAATGTAATAGGTGGGTGGCCACCAATGTCCACCTAGATCATTACTCCCTCATTAGGAAGCAATGGTCCCCATTGCATTAAGTTCCTCCATGAGAGGAAAATTCTGCTAAACTTGGTATTGGATTTGTCCAGGGTGTCATGGACGTGCTGGCAGACGTGTTGGCATATGTGCTGGATGCGTTCAATATTTTTTTTTTCCTCAGACAATACATGTGTGGATTCTTTTTGTGTAATCGCATGAGCGATGACAATATTAGGTAGCGGTGCGCCAGGGATCAGATCAATGGAGTGCTTGTTCGGATAGTGTAGAGGAACCTCTGTGGGTGAGGAGAAAATGTCTTTGTATTCCTCCACGCCTTTGTCCATCCACTGCTATGTAGGGGAGCCCTATTTTGAGGCTATGACCACAATCTTCTTCTTTCCTTATGGGCAAATGGTAATGCAAATAAATTTCCTTGTTTTGGAAACAATCTTACTACGTTATTTTGCAGTAGTCAAAGAGATTGCAGGAGGAGGTACTACCTCCAGTATCCTGTACAAGTTATTTCCCAAAGTAATAATGACAGCACGAGGCCTAGATTCATACATAGCATGTCGCCTCCACAAGTATGGTTGGCCCAATAATTCATTAGCTACATCAAGAGGAGCAACATCACACAATACCTCATTCGCGAATGGCTTTATGTTGTACGGAAGGTCGCACTGCTAGCGGACACGGAGGTCTCTCCCTAGGTGAAGCCACCCAATGGTATATGGTTGTGGGTATGCTATGGTCGGTAGGATGAGCCGCTTCACTACGTCTTCTGAAATGAAGTTATTTTGGCTTCCGCTATCAACAAGAAATTGCAGTGGAGAACCCTTCACCCATATCTGCGAATGGAAGAGGCACTCCCCCTCCTCTGGATCCTCAGGATCCTCCCTCTGGAGCTTGGTGGTGGCAACAATGGCACTGGGGTCCGTATCAATGATCTTCTTCCCTTTTTCATCTCCCTTGTCTGGTTCTGGCTCAGGATCAGAACATGCATCTGATTCGGGTGCCTTAAGTTCAGCCACCAGGGACTGTTTGTCCCGACACTCTTTTGTGCTATGAGTGGGGATGTTATGAAATTCACACCACTTCCCCGTGTCCTTATTTGGATTTTTGGTGGTGTTTCGAGTCACCCCGCTTTGGC
The DNA here is from genome assembly GCA_034641835.2 of Pinus albicaulis. NCBI lineage: Eukaryota > Viridiplantae > Streptophyta > Pinopsida > Pinales > Pinaceae > Pinus > Pinus albicaulis. Next base: position 44,731 of record JAXQQM020066929.1, on the reverse strand, counting down.
TCTGCCCCTCGTTCTATGGTTTGGGGGAGCCTTTCCGTGGCTTCGGATTCACTGATCCAAAGTTTCGCTTCTTCTGCTTAAATTTCTGCTCATTATTCGCGGTATAGCGATAAGTCGTGCCAAGCGAGGTAATGACAAGGAGCTCCATTTCCTCCTGAATGTGTCTATGCAGAAAGCTGCGGTACTTGAGCCCCAAATGTCTCTCTAAATATTTAATACCCAACTTTGGGTGCAGGGTATGGAACAAATTCATCAGTTCGTGCACATGTTGATCCCTTTCCTGTCGCAGTGTGGTCCATTGGATGTACTTGTCCTCATAGCTCCCCACAGGATAATATTATTCCTTGATGCTATCTCGGAACAAATTCCAAGTGGGTGCAGTTGAGAACGTAGAGGGTTCCCCCTTGTCCTTTTGATCACAATAGATTTCCCACCAATCTTTGACATGGGGGTTAGCTTTGAGGAGTACAAAATAATATTTTCTCGGCTGGAGAAATCGTGGACTGAGAAATACCCTTCTAGAAAATTCAACCATCTATCTATGGCGTCTTCATCTATCTGACTTAAAATACATGAATGTCAAAGTTTACCTGTACCTTGAAGGGTGTGGTGCCTCCAGAGTGGTTTTTGGATGCAGATGCGCCGTAGGTGGGTAGCCATTGAAGGATCTGAGCAAAGTTATCCATCATCGCGTTCCTTTGTTTCTTGAGGGCCTCCTCGAGCAATATTTTTATAGGATCTTCTGCTCCCCCATCTTTCTTTTCTTCTGGCATGGGAGGTTTTTGAGGTTTTCAAGGTTGATATTGAAAGGGTTCAACTAGATCGAGCCATGACTCCTAATACCCTGACCTTGTTGGAGACATGCAAAGAAAAACAGAGAAAGAGAAAACCGCTCTGATACCACTGATCTAGATTTATGCAGGAACACAATAAAATACAGAAATAGAAATAAACACAAATCTGCAACATAAATAATACTTCATTTCATTAATATCAAATAACTGAATATGTTTATAGACAGAATGGAAATAAACTAGCTAGCGCAATGGTAGCTTATCTATGAGAAGAGATGTGGCGGCTACATGCCTCTAAACTGTGTTACAATGAGGCTTCAAGGCCTATTTATTGTTGAGAAACAATGCAAAACCCTAAACATCCAAAAAAAAACCATAGGAGATGAAGCGCCAAAACTATGGGCCTGTTTGGATAAATTGGTGTTTCAACTTCTCGGGGACGTAACTTTGGCATACGATCACCGTTTGATGCGCATCATACCTCGTTAGAAAGATCTATTCGAGGATTAAAACTATTAGTATGAGAAACTTTGGTCTATGGACTGATGTTGCTCCAGGATTTCCCAAAAAACGTTGTTTAGGGCCTCAAAACGGCTCCGGAAGTTCAGGACCCGAAAACTGCTAAAAACAGTAAGTTGTGCCAAAACTGAAAAACTGAAAGAAGTGATGGTGGGGGTTCAAATGGAATAGGTGGGTGGCCACCAATATCCACATGGCTCATTAGGGCTTTTAAATGGCTCTGAAATTTCAGGAACCGGTAACCTGCTAAAAATAGTAAGTTGTGCTGAAAGTGAAAAATTGAAAGAATTGATGGTGGGTGGCCACCAATGTCCACTTGTATCATCTAGTGCAAGCAATCAAATATAATCAGATATCAACATCTACATTGAAATTATTGCATCTAGTGCAAGAAATCAATAGGATTAGAAATCACCATCTAAACTGAAATCAATGAATTTAGTGCAAGCAATCAAATAGGATTAGAAATCATTTACATTCAAATCAATGCATCTAGTGCAAGTAATAAAATATCAATAGAAATAAACATCTACACTAAAATCAATGCATCTAGTGCAATAAATCAAATAGGATTAGAAATCACCATCTACACTGAAATCAATTCATCTGGTGGAAGAAATCTTCTTCCCTCTCTCCCCCCTCCATCTATATCTATATCTCCCTCCATATCTCCTTCTTTTTCTCTTTATCTCACCATGCCAAACACACACTCTCTCTCACTCCATATCTATAATCTCTTTTCCCCTCCCTCCTTGTCTCCATCTATCTCTTCTTTCTCTTCACCTTCCATCTATATCTCTATCTCCTTATGTCTCTCTATATCAACCCCAAAACATACACTCTTTTTCTCCAATCTATCTATCTACGAATCCTTCCTCCCCTCCCTCTCCCTCCTCCTAATATCCTCTCTCCCTTTCTCTCCATATTCCTTAGCAATCCCCCCTCTCTCTCTCTCCACCTTTCACTCTATCTTTTTTCTTACCTCCCTCTCTCTCCCCCTCCATATCCATCTCTCTTTCCCTACCTCTCTTCACTCTCCCTCTTCAATTATCTCCCACCTCTCTCTCTCTCTCTATATATATATATTTTCACCTCCAACTTTGTTACTATATGCCTCTCTCTCTCTCTCCTTCTCTCCCCCTTCTCTCCATCTCTCCTTGTTTGTCTCTTTATCTCAGCCCCAAACATACACACACTCTCTCCATCTCTCCCTTGTCACTCCCTCTATCTCTCCACTACTCACTCTCCATGTATTTCTTCTTCCCTCCCTCTCTCCCCATCCAACTAAATCTCTTTATCCCTCCCTCTCTCCACCTCCAACTCCATCTCTCTATCCATCCCTCTCACCTCCTCTCTTTCATTCCCCTCTCTTTTTCGTCCTCTCTTTCCCTTTCTCTTCTACCTCCCTCTCTCTTCCCCCATCTCTCTCTCTCTCTCTCTCTTACCCCTACAATCCTCTATCTTCCCCCATCATTCTCTTCCCCTCTCTCAAGTCCTCTCTCTCCCTTTCTCTCCCGCTTCCCTCTATATGCCCCGCCCTACCTTCTCTCTCTGTCCTCTAATCCTCTCTCTTCCCCATCACTCTATCTCTCTTTCCAACTATGTTACTATATCCCTCCCTTTCTCCTTCTCTCTCCTTCTTTTCTCCATCACGCCTATGTCTCTGTATTTCACCCCTAAACATACACACTCTCTCTCCATCTCTCCCTTGTCACTCCCTCTCTCTCCACTTTTCACTCTATATTCCTTTTTATTCCCTCCCTCTCTCCCCCTCCAACTCCATCTCTCTATGCCTCCCTCTCTCCTCCTTCTTCTCTCCTACCTCCCTCTCCATTCCCCATACTCTCTCTCTACCCTCCAATCCTCTCTCTTCATCTCTCTCCCACCTCCATATTTTTGTCTCCCTCTCCCTCTGTTACCCTTCTCCTCCTCTCTCACTCCTCTCCCTCTCTATCTTCATTCCTCCTCCCCCTTCTCCTTCACTTTATCTCCATCTCTCCCTTGTCACCCCCCCTATTTCTCCACATCTACCATATATCTTCGTTCTTCCCTCCCATATATATTTAGACTTAATATATATATATATATCATGCTTTATTAATTTATGTTATAATATAACAAATTTAATATTGTATTAATATAAAGTTATTAAATTTAATAATATTAATACTATAATATATTAACATGAATATTAGATTTAATAATAATAATAATAATAATATCTTAATATAATAATAGGGTGTGTTTTTTGGTATGGTATTAATAATAATTTGGTCCATGGTATTTGGGCCATAGATTTCATTTTTAATCCTATTTGATATATTTTTATTTATTTACCTTACTTCTTTATACCTATTTTATATTTATTTATTTACCATAGCTCTTTTATAAATATGGTATTTTCCCATACTATTAAAATAATTTGTCCCATGGTATTTGGTTCATAGGCTTCACCTAAATAAAACCTCCTTTTTTTTTTCTTTTTTTTATATATATAGAGGTTTATGGAATAAATATAAAAATTTGTTTTATTTTTTTACCATACCCCATGAGTAAGTATAAAAAGATGTTTTATTTATTTTACTGGGCTTTGAATGAGCCACGCAATAATCCTATTTCTTGTATCAACCACATTTATTAATGTGGTTGTGCTAATTGGTTTTTTTTTTTGTTATATTTATATATTATATGATGATGCATGTCTATTAAAATAATAAAAAATATTTCATGAATATCTATATCCCTTTTTATTTATTCATTTCCTCTATGTATTTTTAAGGAATTTATTACTTAAGTGTATTTATTTATTAGTTTATTACTTATTTTATTAATCTAAATATATTGAAATGGAAAACTTACAACATATTTATCATACAATTAAAAAAAATATGTTTATATGGGCTATTATATTCCTCATCTTATTTAGATAACGTCAACCTCATTGTCCCTAGTGGTTCCTCTTTCTAAATAATCAATCTATGTCTTCATCCTTCAACTCCATTATTTTTTTTTTAACAACTTTCAAAGTTGCCACGTCCTTGAAGTAACTTGCCCTTCCAAGCTTAGACATCCCCTTCTCTATTAATTAATATTTTGAGTGATCTATCTTGTCAAGGCTTTCATATGCAAGAAAAGTAGCAATATATGGTCCCCCTTCTATCATAGTATCCTTCTTCCAAATATGTTTGGGTTACAACAACCATCATTTGTTTATACCAAGTAGAAACATAACCGAACAATGACATAAGCATAAATATGAAAGCATTATATGTCATCTCTTTATGAGTTTCACAAATTTTTAAAATAGTTATTACAACAATTAGATTTCCAAAAAAGTATAAGAAGTTCCACATAATTCTGATTTTTCATTTGTGTAGGTAGTAGCCCAAACCTTCATTATAGTTTTTTTTCATGGCCATATCCAAGATATCTCTTTAAGTCACTCTATTTTCTTATGATAGATTGCTTACATTATATTCATTTATGCTACTACTAATTCGATACAAACCATCAATGAATTCCAATTAACATCGACTCGTCTGCATACTGTGTCAGCCAGATGACATTGGTGGAGATCTTCCTCACTTTGTACAGTAACAATATATAATTATGAAAGTTACTTAGGAGGTCTGCGACGCTGCTTCCACAAAATTTCTTAAAATAAAAATAAAATAATGAAAGAAAGAGCCGGGGTATACAGATTTGCAATTTTTTGATAAGGTGTAGGGACTAGCGTAATTCTTCTTCATTTTTAAGGGTTTTTTTCTGAAATATTTTTGGTCAAATTACAGGTTTAATGTGTGATTTTTCAAAAAAAAATAATTCCATTTAAAAAACTAAAAATTCAAATTTCCAACATGTTTTTGAGACTAAAACTTCAAATTCCTATCAAAAACACTCTTTGATACATAACACCAATAAAAATCTCCCTTCCGGGAAGGTCTCCAGTTTCCACCAATATCCCATCCATCCATCCACCACCTGCCATTGGATCAAATGCCATAATAATACAATGTTACATAAAATGAAATTAGTTGATGGATATTGATGACACCAAATGCCAAAATTATCCAATGTCCTATTAAATTCATTGATGGAGTCGCAAATGTATCTTTTTGGATAACTCATACCTCTAAAGCATATCATCTCTATGATGAAGTGAATATAAAATTTATAATATCTAGAGATGTGATCTTTCTTGAATCTTCCAAGATTGGCATTATTTTTGAGCGAAAACTTGAACGTTTGGATAGAATTGAACATGCATAGTCTTTTCAGGAGTTTTTTAATGAGTTTCCACATCTCCTTCTCTTATCTATGTACCTTGTACGAAGAGCCTTGAATAAATCAGGTTGAAGGAAATTCATTCACCTCCTTTGTCAGGAAAGAGATAAGAGACTATTGGCAATAGGAAGCCAAATCTCAGAAGAAAAGAGGGTAGATGTAAGATACAACGCAAGGCTTGATGCAAATGAGTGTACTGACTATATCCATATCATCAAACATATTTCATCCTACTTTGGATTCCTTGCATAATGCCCCATTATTCATAATATCAAGTTGGTCACAACCTTCGTTGGTTCTTTAAACAAGTGGTAATATTCTTCATCTTCTAAGATATGTTTAATCAAGAATGTGGCATGTGTCCCCATCCTTATTAAGAAGGATTCCATGGTGAGTTATCTTTGCATATCATCTCTACTTAATATCCATAGTTAAGTCTGATGCATTTTTTTAACATGATTTCCTCGGGATTTCAACCTAGCGAGTTTGGGTAAGATGGAAACTTTTCTGAAGTAATTTTCCCCACTAAAATGATTTATGGGCCATATTTCCCTATCCTTCCAAATATATTAAGAGTATTACACACATGCACACATTATTTTTCCGGTGGAAATCAATTTGCTAAAAACCCCAATGTCTTCTTACATTAATCTAACGAATAAATATGTATTACATTTGCTTTTCTCAACTGAGCACAACTTGCAAGTGAATAACCTATCTCTCTTTTCATTAAGAAGATATGACCAAAACTTTGTCAATTTCTACATTTCCTTGCCCATATTTCCTTGTGCAATTCCTTGGGAAATTAGGCCTTTATTACTTAGGAATTTATACAAAATGGATTGTGCAATTCCCAAGGTTGATCATATGACTGCATGCAACACCTGTACACTCAATACTACTAGTATACAATTGATGTTACACTTCCTTGGCATCTCCACCATAGCTGGGGAACTTGAATTATCTTCATGCACTAGATATTTTAGGATGATTGACTAGTTAACTAGATGGTCAGTGAGTTTGAATGAATTCCCATTGCACAACTGATCTTCCACTGGTTCCTCCAACAGTGGGAACTAGTTTAACTGAAAACAACTTGAGAAAAATGACTTTGATTGCTACAAATTAGCAATCACACATGCTTAACTAAATTATAACTCCTCCAGATCAAATTTACTGAGTAAAACAGGTGACACGAGCCATGTCACATAAGTTAGCTGCATAAAAATTGTCCGCTCATGTGGAAATTCAATTTTTTTCAATTTAATAAAGACAAAACAAAATTGAGAATATCTTGCTACATTTTTCAATACTACCTCTCAGCAAGAAAGAGATTTTCAACCACCTATATCTTGCAACTATGGAACTCAAACTTCCTTCTTGACAAAGCTTTTGTCAAAATGTCAACATCTTGTTCCTTTGTCAGAATGTAGTGTACCAACATTATATGCCTCTGCACATAGTCCCGTACATGATGATACCAGATATCTATATGTTTGGATCGATCATGAAAAACATGATTCTCGGAGAGATTGATGCAACTCTACTAAACACAGTAGATCACAGTTGGATCCATCATCTGACCAAATAGTCCAACAAGTATCTTTCTCATCCATATAACCTTACATGTTGCTTTACTTGCAGCCATGTATTTTGATTTTTTTGAGATGAGCACCACAGATATTTACTTCCTGTTGTACCAAGAAAAAGATATGAACCCAACATTAAAAACTCCACCTGATGTACTCTTCGGTTTAATGTACTTCATGCCCAATCTACATCTGTGAAGCCACACAATTTCGCTCCCCCTGCCCATCTGTACCATATTCAAATTGGGTAGAACCTCTGAGGTACCATAAAACATTCTTAGTTTCCTTCCAAAATAATTTGGTTGGCCTAACCATCGCTTGGCTCTGTTGGTTGACTGCATAGCACATATCTAGTCAAGTGTTCACAAGACACATGAGTGAACCCACTAGCTGCCAATAAATGGAAGAATCCACTTCTTCACCTGAAGTGGCATCATCCTTCCTCTAGTTGGTCACTAGAGGTGTCTCCATGGGTTTACAACTCTCCATCCAGAATCTATGCATTATCACATTTGCATACTTGCCTTGAGAGGCAAGAAGTTCCCCATCGCCTTACCATACTTCCAACCCAAGGAAGCAGTGCTTGAGACCCATTTCCTTCATTTCAAATTCCCTTGCCAGGTCCTCCTTGCAATATTCGATCAGCTGCTCATCACTAGTTAAAATAAAATCATCAACATGTAAGACAATAATGAGAAATTTACCTTCTACCAAGATGTGATAGATGTTTGTATCCGTTTCAATTTTGGTGAAGCCCAAACCGGTGAGATATATATTGATCCTGGTGTACCAAGCACGGGGTGCTTCTTTGAGATCATACAATGTTCACTTGAGTCTGCACAAATGAGACTCTCGATCAAATGTATCAAAACCTTCTGGTTTCTCGATGTACACCTCCTCCTCAATAACCCCATTGAGAAATGTTATTTTTACATCCATATGGTGGATCTTCCACCCCATTTGTGTAGCCAAAGTAGGAACTTATCTAATGGATGAGTACCTTTCTAGAGGATCAAAGTTTTACTCATAGGAAATTCCATCAACTTGAGAGTACCCCTTGGCCTCAAATATGGCCTTATACTTCTCTATGCTTTTGTCTGTTGTCTACTTCACCTTGAAGATCCATATCAAACCTGCTTTTGATTTATTTGCTGGTATTGGGACCACTTCCCAAACATTCTTCTTTAAAATGGATTCGTATTCCTCCACCATTGCATCAACGCATACAAGTTTCTCTAATACTTCCTCGAAAGAGGATGGTTGAATTTCTCATTGGGGGAATTTTGAGGTCTAAGATGGGACTCCTAAGGAAATTATAAAAATAATAGTGGAAATAATAAAATAATATTATATTACATCATCAGATTTTAGAGGGAAAGAAAGAAAAAACTACTTTTTCAATTCATATTTTCAACTTATCTCCCTATGGTTTTTCTCACATTTCGAGTGGGCACACTCGTTGGATGCATAATTTGATTCCTCATCCAAGGAGTGCCCACTGCCCATGTTGCATACTTTCAATGGACCCTAGTGCATGAAAAATGAGAAATACAAGAAAAACGTGATTGCAATCATGTTTTTTCATGTATTTCTCATTTTTTGTGTAGAAGGGTCCATCGAAAGTATGCAACATGGGCACTCCTTGTATGAGGAATAAAATTTTGCATCAAATGGGTACTCCTCCTCGAAATTTGAGTAAAACATTAGGGAGATAAGTTGAAAATACAAGTTGAAAAAGTAGTTTTATTATTTTATTATTTTTTAATATTTTTACTTTTTTACCCCAAAAATGGTGAATCATCCCCCATGATTGACATCATCATCTTCAACCATATTCGTTATTATAAAAATTATTTTGGTTGTACAATTTTCTTAGGAGGCCCATTTTAGATCTCAAAAGTTCTCTAATGATAAGTTGAGTCATTAGAGCCATATAGCCAATGTACCTCTCAGGTGACCTCTTTTTCCTGCGCAAATTGAAGGAGCTCCTACATTCTCCCTCACATCTTGCACAAGTCTATCAACAATCCGGGTTCTTTTTTTGCCTTCTCTGGATGGTTATGCTTGAGTGAATGTTTCCACTCTCTGCTTCTCAATTTGTGGCTTCTCCATAACTTCTTGAGGATCCTCATTTTGACCTAAAAGATCCTCTTCTGATGGGATCTAAAGCTCCCTCTCAAGAGAGCACCACGGTGCTTTCTCCTCATCAAACTTTACATCCCTTCACACAACTATCATTTTGAGTGATGGAAAGTACACATGGTAGTTGTGGGGAGTTTCTATGTAACCCACAAATACCCCCAATTATACGGTTGACTCAATCTTATTTCCTGATTATTTGGAGACATGGTAGTAAACAGAGGCTCCAAAAATCCTGAAGTGTGACACATCCGACTTCCTCCTCGAGAAAGTCTCATGTAGTGTAATCATGCCAAGAATCTGATGAGGACTTCAGTTCTGAAAATAGACTATTGTGCTTCATGCCTCAACCCACAAATGCAGAGGTAGGACTTGCTCATGCAACATCACCGTCGTTGCTCCAACAATGCTATGGTTCTTTCTCTCAGCCACCCCATTTTTCTATGGGTTGTGGGTTGTTGTCAACTCTCGTCGAATTCCTTCTTTCACACATAATTTTTTAAATTCATTCAACACGTACTCACCTCCATTATCACTCATGAGAGTCTTCACCTTATTTATATTTTCGTTCTAAACCAGTGCCTTGAATTCTACGAACTCGAAGAATGTCCCATATTTCTTTTGCATGAAGAAGATCCAACAGTTTCATGATAAGTCATCAATAAAAATGAAAAAATATTTGTGTCTAGTAGTGGAGGATGTCGAGAAAGGTCCACAAACATCATAGTGGATCCTTTCTAGGATTGCATGTGCTTTGTTGTCCCGATCATGGAATGTGGATTTTATGTACTTCCCCAATGTACATCCTTTGCATACATCCTACTACTTAAGTGTTCCTTTAGGGAGGCCAGTGGTTATTTGTTGTATAATATTCGAGGTGCCATGATGGAAATGGCCAAGTATTTTTTGCCAAAGTTCACTGACATTGCGGCCCACACTTTCTCTGCCTTAGTGCTTAACGTACCACAATCTTCCACATCTAACTTATAATTTTTTTTCACAAAAATGTTGATATGCTTCACCTGTCCCATGGCTATGTGTTTCAGGAATTTTTTTCCTTTGTTGAAGATCAGATCATAACCATGGTCTTCCAAAAATGCAATAGAGATGAGATTTTTCTTTAGGCCTAGAAGAAACATGACATCCTTGAGCCTCAAAGGGGAGCCTAAATCACTTTGAAAGGTGACTGTACCAATACTAGTCGCATTGTACCTTTCATCATTCCCTAGATTGATGTGCATCTGAAGATATTTCTCCTCCAGGTCATTGAAAAAATATTTACACCTTGTCATGTGGAACGATGCGAGTCCAAGTACACACACTCCCCATCACTGTGCAAGACATGCATGCGATATGGGTAAATTCAAGCTTGAACTGTGAAGCCAAGGCTTCACTTGTTGCTCTTTTGAAGTTATTTTTTCTTTCCTTTTTGTGTGAACACTTCATGGCATAGTGCCCATATTCATGAAAATGGAAGCATTTAATTTTTGATAGATTTTTCTTCTTTCCCCCTTGGCTGGATTCTAGTTTGGTATGAGATTTCTTCTTTTTACCCTTCTTTCCCTTTCCAACCAATGCAATTTTTTCTTCATCCTCAGCCTTGGATGAGGTCCCATCTCTGGTATTCTGCCTTATTTCCTCCTGTACCAAATAAAACCATAAGCATTCCAAATTCGGTAGTTTCTCCCTCCTGTTCACTGAATCTTGATAGTTATGCCAGCTCTTGGGAAGGCCCAAAAGGGTTAGGCTTACCAATTAATCCTCTGAAACATTAACACCAACTACTGCAATCTGATCATGAACTTGTGTGAACCTTCTCATACACGACAAGATATTTCCTTTCTTCTACATCTTGATATTTCAAAGTTTATCCTTGACCACAAAATTCCTTTGGTCACTACTATTCATAATAGATCTGTATGTGCCTACCACATTGCATAAGGATTTTCTTTCCCATGGATATTGGTGACATTATGGTCTCTTACTCCCTCCAACTTTATTCTCCATGCCTTGGTTACATATTTCTTCCACTAAGGAAGGTTCAGGACATAAGATTCCACTGGTTTTGCAACATCTCTCTTAATGTATTCTAGCAATCCATTATCATTGAATACCTCCTCCATGCAATGAAATTAGAGTTGTCTTCCCATGCATACTCTAGCCTCAACCCATTGAAGGTCATCTTCTCAGCTCTGAAGGGATCCTGCTACATTGAACTGCAAATTCGAATCTCCTCAGAAACAACTTCAAAATTCCTGCTCTAATGTGAATCCTGCTTTGATGCCATGTAGAAATTATGGTGTAGATTTGCAGCTGCTCATGAAGTTTTAATCAACATCACAAGACACAAACATACTCTGCTTCTTTGTGGAAGTTAATTCCCAATTTAGAACAAAAATTTTAGGCATGCAATCATAAATAACACACATGCACATAATCTTTTTCCCGAGGAAAGTAATGTGCTAAAAACCCCAATGTCTTCTTTCATTAATCTGATGAATATATATGTATTGAAATTTATTTGCTCAACTAAACTCTAACTCCTCCAGCTCGAATTTACTGAGTAAACTGCGTGACTCAAACCATGTCACACAAGTTAATTACATCCAAGCTTTCTGTTGATGTGGAAATTCAAATTTTCTCAATTTAATGAAGGCATAATCAAATTGAGAATTTCTTGCTACATTTTTCAACAATCCTTCAGGGGAATCTAATCCATGTCGCCAATGATAGTCAGGAGTTCTGGGATAACAATGTGCTGATAATAGCAACGAACATATGGAAGTAGCATTCAAAACAAATGAAATAATCAAAAAATACATATTAAAACACAATTGATGGAGACCCTGAAAAGTACTCCAACTATGATACTTCCTATCCACGTTTAGGGAAAGTGCCTCCATCACTCCTCTCATGAAGCACACCTCTGTTGTCGGCGTCCATCACCCTAAATCCCATCATTTATTTTCAACCTCCATCACTCTACTTCCTGAAGAACCCATCAACAACGTATATATGAACCCCTAATCCTTTACCTTTACCATTTTTACTAACGCCTAGTATTGAAAATTTTAAGACAAAATTATATTTTAAGACGAAATATTTCTTTTGTCTTAAAATCCCCCTCCATGTAGTTGTGTCTAATGCAATAATAGACAATTTGTCTCTAATTTTATTAGTTGAGATCAAAGGGACATAAGAGGAATTGATGTCCCGGAAATCTTATCAAGAAAAGTTTTCGTGTTCTTAAGAGTCAAATACCCCCACAAAAGGAGGAGCCCAACAAATAGTTGTCTTTATATAAGTTAACATGAATGGTAAGTGAAATAGCAACCTTGGTTTAAGCGGAAGACAATAGTACCCTGCACTGTTAGAGTCAATTTTGCAGTAGTTAGATAATATTGTCTTTAATTGATATATGTTTTTACCTTAATTGTTCATTGTCTTAAAATAGTTTCGTCTTAAGTGGCCATTTTTAAATATAAATTTTTTTCTTAAAATATTTGCTATCTTAAATATAACGTTTTATCTTAAAATATTTTTGTCTCAAATTTAAAGTTTTGTCTTAATAATTTATAAATTTAAGACAATTCAATTGATATTAAATTTTAATGTAAAATAACTAAAATAAAAAGTGACTTTTTAAGGCAAAAAAATATTTCTTTTATCTTAAAAAAATGTCTTAAAAATTCCCTTAGTGTAGTAGTGAGAATTCCTTCAATCAAAATTTGATATTTAATTGATATGTTTATGTGATTTAAATGATATTTTAATTTATATGTTTATGTGAATTAAATGCATTTATGTGAATAATATTGCACTATATAAATTACTCACTAAAACAAATTTTTTTTTTTTTTTAAATTCATAGTTTGCTTATACATTTAGTAATTGAATTTGTGATTTCAAGTTATCTAGTACCATAGACAGTGGTTGAGGATACAAATACTAACTCTATACCATAAGTTATTATTTAGATGAAGATGTCTTTGTTTTGTTTATAGGATGCATATTCTTCCTCTTAGTATTTACTTTGTGTTACTTGTGCGTTCTGGCACATATAAAGTATCATGAAGGTGAAAAGATGTAAAATCATGTTGGGGAGGGGACAATCTATACTTAAAAACAGTAGACAAAAGTTCATGTTTTGCACTATAATTTAGTAGAAAGTGAACCAAGTAATTCAATGTGAATATTTATTTGATAAAAAAATAAATTGTCACTTGAATTAATTTATCAGTTTTAAAAGGGCTTTTACCACTTGAATATGCTTAGTATGTCATGTGACACTTGAAATATAGTCTTGTATTCTACAATCCAGTATGAGGGAGATGAGTAAGTTTGTCAAGTCCTCAAAAAACGATAAAAATAATTTAAAAAATTTAAAATCTCTTCACACAACAATTAACTATTAATATTATAATTTTTATACAAATTTACAGAGATAAAATAATTTAAAAATATATATATATATATATTTCCCTTATAAATATCTTAATATAGAACTGAAAGAAACTATTTCCATATCCATATTAACTAATATATTTCAGTATAAACTTTCTCTCTCCAAAGAAAGTGTTTATTTATATATGTGTGTGTTAACCTTAGCTAGAAAGGAAAAATTAATTGAAGGTAAAGTAGAGTAGTTACGTTTTAATAAGAGGAAAATGTGAGACTAATTCAATTTTTAATATAAAATATTAATAATGATAAACTAACAAATTATACAATTTAAACGATGAAAAATTATTACACCATAGATCTATACTAATCACATATTTACGGAGCAGTAAAATGTATTAATTTACGTGTAATTCTTTTTTTCAAGTTTGAGATTTGATCTCTCTAGGCTTTTGGTAGATCTGTGGTTAAAATGTGTATGCATTTTTAATTAGTTGTCCATATGACCTAATATCATGTAGAGTAATTAGAAGTATAAAAAAAATATGTGAGTAAGATGTTTAAACGTTATGTTTTTCAAAAATATTTTAATACGTAATATCAACTTTATATAAATCTATATATAGAAAACAATGTTAAAATAAAATATTTTAATGTATGATAGAATCAAATATCCAATATGAATTATGAATAAAATAAGTTAATATGAATTAATATAAAATGACTCAATAGACATATTATGTAATCCCTTTAACATTCAAAAGTGCAATTTAAACAGTAAAAAAATAAACATTGTTTTTTGTATTTTAAAATAAGTTTGCAATAAAAGAAATTTGATCTCTTTCAACTCATGTTAGATCCGTGTTTTAGATAATATTATCAAATAACTTATAAAAAATTATAAAACATAGAATCTTGCATGATTTAATTAATTACAATTTGATAATACAGTCAAACAATTTATAAGTAATATAAGGCATTGGAGACTTGAATGAGGAGATCATTTCTCCAATCTTATGCAACAAATTCATAGTTGTGTCATTTTTATGAGAGTCCGTTAACTAAGTCCACTTTTGGTAGGAATGGAAGCTTCCAGTGAAAACAGTGAACAGCCCATCAACTCCAATGGGAGCTTCCAGTGAAATCAGTGAAAAGCCAATCAACTCCAACCACTTTAATCCAATACTCGTAATCTGCATATACATGTTTTCATTTGGATAGGTGTAAGGATGAACCTAGCATGCATGACCATAGAGGTTCCCATCACAGGGAACATTCACGAAAAAGAAATGCCAACTCCTAAATCTCAAGATTTTAGTTTATGTTTAGCTGTAAGGGTTTTACATTCTTGGCCAGTTCCATTATATCATCGATTCTAATTGCATTAGACACTAATTGTGAGAACAAAAAGGCGTGTGAAAGATACACAAATGTCATAAGAGAAATTAATCTATAATCCAAATTTTCACATGTCGCCTTATTGACATAAGGTACCTACTAAACCTAAAATTTAAACTACGCAAGAATATTCTGATGCAAGTTTTGAAAGCATTTCAGGTCTCACAATTGCGGCACTTTGGAAAATGAAAATACATGTAGATTGTTGAATTTTTTATTCAAATAGTTATTACCTTGTTGCATAGTTACTAATTCAATAAAGTGTACGAAATTTCTAGAAATTTATGGAGAAAATAGAGTGATTTAAATAAATATTTTGGATTTGACAACTAAAGCAAACCATAATAAAGGTAAGGAATACTATTTATTACAAATGAAAGCTGAGAAATATATATATATATATATATATATATATATATATATATATATATATATAATTGATGTAATAACTAAAAATTGGAAGAGATGATTGTATATTTATGTTTATGTGTCTACTTTGTATGAATAAATGATGGGTATTGTAATTTAGAAAGTTTTGGAAGAACATACTCTAATAAAATTGGGAACATATGTTGCTATTTTTCTTGCATATGACAAATCACTCTAGAAACTACTTAATAGATAAGGGGATGCTTGATTCTGGAAGAGCTAGTCACTGCAAGGAAGAGGCAATTTGAGAGTGTATAAAATTAAAAACATAATGGAGCTAAAGGATAAAGACATGAATGATAAAGATATAAGTTGATTAATTGAAAAGAGTAACATTGAGATTGGTGTTATCCATACAAAATGAAGAAGGTAATACCCCATATGAATATATTTGTATAAATGTATAGAATTTTTAATAACACATAAGACCATTAGGAATTTGGCTTTTGTGATCCATAAATTATGTATTAAATCTTTCGGTGAAAATTAGGAGGACAAGATGAGAAATGTGATTTTCATCAAAAGATTTGATACATAAGAACACTATTAACAACTACATTTTTCATCATATTATAAAATATACCTATTAAAAAAAACAATAAATAATGAAACTACTTACTGTTTTATCAGCACAACTAATTATTATGGCTATAAGTTCTAGTAAGTAGAATATATAAAAGCAGTAATCTAAAATATCCCACAAAATAATTCAGAAATTCTGGTAAGATTATGAAAATATAGGTAAAGATTTTTGAAAATCTGGGTTAGAATTGTTAAATTTCAGTATTTGGGGGGTCTTAAGGTTTTTGATAATGCTGAATCCATTTCCACCATAAAAAATACAATTCAAACACCCCAACAACCTGAATTTTTGAAGAAAAAAAAATGAAATTGCTGGACAAAATAAAAAATCTGCAATCTTAGCTATTAACTATTATATTGTATCCATAAACAACTCCTATATAAAATCACATGGACTATAAATTCCACATTCAAATGGAGAGTACATGGAATATATATATAAATGTCTCTATAAGAACTCCCACTTAGCTCGAACACCAGCTAGGACCGCATTAAGCAAGACTGCAGAACAGACGATGTACAGCCCACAGCTAGCATACCACCAGTTCAGTTGGCTTTTCCGTGAATATCGATGAACTCTGGAGAGGATAGTGATGCCTATAATGAATTTCAACCCAACTAGGCATTGCAAAGCACTATATATCCAACTCCCAAAAAAATTTATACCCACAACCCCTGCTATTGCGCTACATACTACAATGCAAAGTATTTGCAAAACAATGATTGCACAAATAATAAGAGTAACCTTCCTAAGATTTCTTCCCCTAAAATGACGCTTTCTTCTCATTTGCAAACATAAATTAAAATCAAAGCCATCCATGACCAAAGCCATACAAATGCCCACCAATATCACAGCAATCCTAGGTTTAGAGGGTGGCATAGAATGGGTATGATACCATTTGTTTGCGCCTCCTTCCAATGCCACCAACACCATCCAACTGATACTGCAAATGATGTACACAGGGACGTATGAATATTGTGAGAGTACCCATGCTTGAAGACCATGTCTAAAGAACAACACTTGGCATACATTGGTCTTAATCGCATTCGATTTGACGCGAGTTCTGGTTAGAAACAAATGTGGGAAAAAGTAAATAAAATAACGTTCCAGTGCAAAATGGGTGAGCAATTTGCTGGAGAAAGCATCCACTTTGAGCCAGAAAGTTAGTGCAAGTGTCGTTAATACTATTATCAAATTTGGCACTAAAATCAAGGAAGCAAACTTGAATTTTTCTTCAGCATCGCACTCTCCATTCCCATCCTTATAATTTTCGAGGGCAGAAGAAACGTTGGTACTGCCTTTTCTGATCACGGCTCCTCTAAATTCTTCATCCGCGGGCTTCAAAAGTTTTATGAGCTGATTCGTCCACTCATCATCGTTGGCTGAACGCAGTGGAATGCAGATGCAAGCACCCGATGTATGGATGGATTTAAGATCAAGTATTTCACAGACCGCAGCAGGGGATTCCAGGTGGGAGTCGTCCTCTCTCAATCCATCATTCTCCACATGCAACAGCGCGCGGTTGCAGCCATGGCAACCATTTTTGAGGCAGCGCAGAGATGGGAGTAGGCTCAGAGAAGCAGACAATTTTTTCAGAGTTCCGGGCATCCGACGAACAAGCATAATCGTGATATCTTCCACTGTATTGAAGACAATGCATCCGCATGTACCCTTGTGATTTTGTGTGCAGGTATCTGTGCACATATCTACAGCTATTTCTGCAGATTGTAAAGGGACGCATTGCAAAAAGATAGATTGCACATCATGAAGGTTGGAGAGATACCTCATGAACCTCCGCGTCGAATAAATGGGCATGGGCATTTGGAATGATAACATAACAACAGAACATTCATGTAGTTCTCCCCTATTCGTGGTCAGTACTTTCAACCCATTTATATTCTTCAATTTCTCAGTTATGTGGCTGGCCTTTACCATTTCGTACACATAATACTTGGCTCTTAAAATAAATGTAATGAAAGCCACTAAATTGGCTACACATGTGAGCTGAATATCTGAAAAATTAGCAGAACCTGTTAGAGCTTCAGTAATTACCAGTCCAAATGCAAGATCACAGAGCCAACCCAACCAGCAAAGGAGTATTATAATAAACGAGTGCATCACACATCGGCTTCCTCGGAACAAATCCATTGTTGAATAAGATCCAAAACAAGGGAGGAAATGAATTTCCCAGAACACCCTGAGTACTCAAAATCTGAATGAAGTGCCAGAGTATTTATATTTAATTCTGTGTCAGCTAGATGACATGGGTGGAGATCTTCCGCGAAGTTACTTTAGATTGTAACAATCTAGTTATGAAAGAAAGATCCGAATAGAGGTCTGCAACGCTGCTTCCGCGGAATTTCTTAAAATAATAAAAAAAATTATGAAAGAAAGAGATGTATACAGATTTGTAATGTTGTTGTTGTTGGAATCACTTCACCTTTATGAAATTTATAATCTATGGATTTTAGTTAATTGGTTTGGAAAGTTTATTAAAATGTGAGGTTTTTTTTTGTAAAGGTAAAGATTTTAGTTATTTTTATCAAAATCTGAGGTTTTTCTGTAAAGGCAAAGATTTTAGTTATTTGTTAGTAAAGTTTACTAATATATGGGGGTTTTGATGTAAAGACAAACCTCTTCATGGTATCAGGTATTGGAGGAAGTTTGATTCCCCCTAACTATATTTGAGGGGGGTGTTGCAAGAATCTTCTCATCTCTATGGAATCCATAATTTCCACCTTGGGGATCCTAATTATCTGTTTGGAAAGTTTACCAAAACCTGTGGCTTTTTGTGCAACTACAAGCCTCTTCTTGGTATCAGAGCCTGGACAGAGGTTTGATTCCCCCAAGGTGCTATTGAGGGGGATGTTGGAGGAATCACCACACCTCTATGGAATCAGTGATTTCCACCCTTAGGATCCTAGTTACCCTTTTGTAAAGTTGGAATCAGTAATGGAATCAGTAATTTCGACCCTCAGGATCCTAGTTACCCTTTTGTAAAGTTGGAATCAGTAATTTCCACCCTCGAGATCCTAGTTACATTTTGTAAAGTTTACCAATACATGTTGGTTTTGGTGTAAGGGCAAACCTCTTTATGGTATCAAGACCTATTCCCATGTGCTATATTTGAGGAGGGGTGTTCGAGGAATCCATAATTTCCACCATCGGGATTCTAGTTACCAAAAATAACTACAAACCTCTTCATGGTATTAGAGCTTGGACCATGATTCAATTCCCTCAAAGGTGCAATTGAGGGGGATGTTGGAGGAATCACTGCTATGGAATTAATATCTGTAATTTCCACAGAAATCCTAGTTAAGACTTTGTAAAATTTACCAATACTTGTTAGTTTTGGTGTAACAGCAAACCTAATCAATATTCATAATTTCCACCAAGAAATCCTAGTTAAGGCTTTGTAAAATTTACCAATACTTATTAGTTTTGGTGTAACAACAAACCTCTTCAATTGTGATATCACTGTACCCACTCAGATAATTGTTATTCATTTGAAAATTTTGTTTATTAAATATTTTTAGTCAAATTACAAATTTAATATGTTAATTTAAAAAACAAAAAAACACATTAAATCCATTTTTAAAATTAAAAAAAATTCAATTTCAAACACGTTTTTGCGACTAAAACTTCAAATTCCTATCCAAAACACTCTTTGATACAGAACACTAATAAAAATCTCCCTCCCGGGAAGTTCTCCAGTGTCCACCAATATCCCATCCATCCACCACCCGCCTTTTGGCCCAAATGCCTTAATAATACGATGTTACAGGAACTGAAATGAAATTAAATGATCGATATTGACGGCACCAAATGCCAAAATTATCCAATGTCCTATTAAATTTGTTGATGGAGATGTTCCAGGAAAAAAAAGATGTGTACACTATCGAAAGTAAGAGTCATATCGTTCAATCTGGAATTTGAAAGGGCAAAATATCCATCGAATGGTTAAGTTTCTTGAGAGTGCTTCGGCTCTTGAAAATTTGAAAGTCCAAATGCCATTTAAGCGAAAGCGTAATGCAAGCAGTTGCATTTTTTTAAAATAAATTTGTTGATGGAGATGTTCCAGGAAAAAAAAAGATGTGTACACTATCGAAAGTAAGAGTCATATCGTTGAATCTGGAATTTGAAAGGGCAAAATATCCATCGAATGGTTTAAGTTTCTTGAGAGTGCTTCTGCTCTTGAAAATTTGAAAGTCCAAATGCCATTTAAGCTAAAGCGTAATGCAAGCAGTTGCATTTTTTTAAAAGACCGTTAAAGCTGAGGATAGCTTCCACTAGAGCGAGGACATGTGTGGAATATTGCTGAAAAATAAGGCTCGCATTCAATGCAATTAAGACTGCAATGGTGTCAGAAGACCAAGTCGGAGGGCGAGCCTTATTTCAGCTGCCATAGGCCCATTAATGCGGCCCAGGCAGCTGATGCCGGCCGTCGGATTAAAGCACACGATCATCGTGCGGCGGGCATCAGCTGCCTGGGCCGCATTAATGGGCCTATGGCAGCGGAAATAACGGAGTGGTGTACGCAGAAAGCCTTATTTTCTAGTCTATACGCCCATTATTATATCTCAAGGACAGTCCTGGGAAAAGAAATTTGACATTTAAATAAGTTGTGACCCCGTGTATATAATTTTTCGGGCAAACCTTTTTCCACGGCAATTATTATGCGATACCATTAACATGCATCTTCATCCATGATCATAAATGAATACTAGTCATTTACGTAACAGCTGCACTTCTTTAGCAGGTACAACCACATCATCTTTCAAACAACTACTTCAAACAAACTCTGTTAACTTAACCGCCGTTATCACCTCCCACTTCTCTTTCATTTTAATTTGGAATTTTGAACTTCCCTCATTTTTATTTCGAATTTTGAAAACCACAAGCATTTCAAATTTTTGAAATCAGTGGACAACGTACTTCTTAAATGTATGGGAGACCAACATTCTCTCTGTTTTTATATTAAATTAATATTTTAGATTTTTTAGTTTTTTTTAATTGAATTAATATTTTTATTTTTATTTTTATTTTCATTCATATATTTCAATTTTTTATACTTTGATAATTATTAAATAATGGTTATTTGAATTTATATATAGTACTTATATTTTGATAATTATTTAATAATAGTTATTTGAATTTGTATACTTGCAATACAACATTTAATTTATATAATTTGTATTTTAAACATTTTGTATTAAAAGTTATTAAACTAATCAATATTATGGATTAATAAAAAAATATTAATAGTTGGATTTTTTACCTTTATTTTTGTTCTTTTATATTTTCTTTACTCATTGCTTAAGTGCATGATATAAAAGCAATAGTGTTTGATGCAGGGCTAGCCTGCATTCCCAGAATCTTTAAATCAAATTTTAGATCAACATGCATTTCAGCATTTGCCCAAATCAAAAACACCAATCCCTGGCATTTTCAACCATTACATAAGCATCAAATTGTCAAACAACTCACTATTCAAATGTTCCCACAATCCATATTCCATACCTCATTAGTCCCTCAATTCCATTCTACCACCACAAATTCACATGACTTTTAATATTGAATACAATCATAAGCCAACAAAAGAAATATGCTCTTATTTCTTTTTAACAATCTTAACATTGTTTACTCAATCAAACCATAAGCAATTATAATACCATCCATCCTTTTCTCAAAGGACATCAACCCACACAAATCACTGGATTAACTCCAGGAGCGCTTTACACAAATCCATGATGCGCCCTCATTCCATTAACTTTGATATTGGTTCATTAAATCAACACATTCATCACAATCATTTCGGCTATAACCATATTTTTATGCCACATTTCGTCTCTCTTAGCGCTTTGACTTCGCACCATTTGCAAATCATGAAAAATCTACTGCTATCTGATGACCTACGGTTCCTCCACCTTCAATCAAATTTTGAAAAGGTTTCAACAAAATCCTCTGCGCCCACACTTGAAACTGCTTTCTTTTTAATGCCAGCACTCCCAAACTTACAATTTACCAGAATTTAAATGGGCAAATTAACTTACTTACCGTTCCCTCAAATCTTCAACGTGCACATTTATTCAATTGTCCTGCATTGTTTACTCACACTTTAAAAAGTTTGTCTCTTCATTATAATGGCGCTCTGCAAATATCAAACCAGAACTGGAAATCAACTTCTTGGAATTTGAATTACACAGGCTTTTAAATTTGATTCGATCCATAAATGCATCACTCTATATCAGGCTTGAAATTCATCGACTTGTCAAAGCAAACAAATTGTCTCCTTGTAACCATACTTCTATCTGCGCTGAAGAATTAAATCGATCTCCATAGTTCTTCATTCAACAATCTGCAAATTAACTCTGCGTTAAAGAAATTTTACTCTCTCTGCGTTATGATTGTATTTTAGAAGTTTCATAGGGTATTTGCTGGCAACTTCCAAGGCCAGAATCTCATTGATTCTGCCAATCGAACCTAGAATGCTTGTACAATTCCCATTGATGTCAGAATCGATCTCTGCAATTTAAAGAATTTCTTCACACTAAAACAAATGTGTTTATCTTAAAAGAGAGAACGCAGAGAGATGAGCCTCTGCAAACATAAAAAAGTGTTCAAATTGAAGTCGATTCAAGCATAAATCGATATTCATTCCACATCACCACTATTTCGGATTCTAACTCTGCAAAATAATAATGGAACAGAACTTCAACGTGTCTGTTGCTTCCGATTCATAATGAATGCTTTCAGATTGCTGTGTAATACTTGGTAACTACATTCAATTGAACTGTGAATTATCTGCATCCCATTAATAACTGAATACTGATATTAAAAACATCGATTCATCTAATTTATGTGCAGAGTTTTATCTACAAAGCTTATCATAAGAATTTCAACGTCTTTCTGCCAAATTCAAGTGTGGTATCACCGTATAGAATGGAAAGTTCAATTTCTCTCACTCAGATTCATAAAATCGATTCTTAAATCTATAATTACATCAATAGTCTACATGCGCACCTCCATTTGAAACCTCAATCACAGCAACTGATCAATCATCAACACACATAACTTTGGAAAACACTTTCATATAAAACAACCCGAAATTACTTACAAATTTTCCTTCTTGGCCAGATATTCCAGATTGATAGCCCTCTACAAACTACCCGAAGGCGTCCAAGCAGAAAACCTCTCACTTTCTACTCACACTCACTCACAATCTCAATGTTTTTTTCTCTCAAAACCCCCTCTTATTTATACAATTTTAAAAGTAATCTAATTTAATGCTCAATCCCCTTAATATCTCAATATCACTAAAATATCTCAACAAATCCTCTTATCTAGAATCTTATCCCTTTATATCCTTAACTACCCAAATTCTCTCATATCCTTTTAATTAATAAAAGGATATTTACAAAAATCTTCACTTCCTCCTATTTTATTTAAAATAACAAATTAATTAAATAAAATATTAAAAATTGTCACACCCCCTTTTCTAACATATTTACAAATAAAAAAATACCCTTGACGCTCCTGCATCAGACTCCCAATGTAAGAAAATTCATGACCACCTGGTCATAAGTCTGGATAATTATTTCCTCCTGGATCCCAAGTTTTATTTTGTAATCTTTCCTTGCTTGTCAATTTCTTTACTACTGTTGTTATCTGCTGTTGTCCTCCAGGTTTCCATATTTTGTGCTGTAGTGCTCCACTTGCTCTGCCTTCAAGATCTGCTACTGTCTTCCTCTTGTTGTCACTCCTTTTCTTTCTTGCTGTTGTCTTTCTCTGGGATGTTTTTATCATTAACCTCCTTATCAACTCAATTTCTCTGTCCAGTATGTCCTCTGTCTGCTGATTGTTTCCATCTCTTGATTGCTGAACTCTCATTCTTGCTTGTTCTTCATTTGTTTTGATTGCTTCCTTTTCACCCTTACTGCTGTTTTGCACCTTTTCTGCTACTGCTACATTGTCTTTTAGAACAATTTCTTGCCTCTGTTTTCTGCATCTGTCAATTTCTTCTTGATTATTATTTATGACAACTGCTTTGTCATCCTTCTTCAGCAATCTATCCTGGACATTCATCCTCTGCTCTTCCAATTTCCTCCTTTGAAAGTCCAATTCTCTATATAACTCAATGATTTTACTTGGAGTGGACTTTGGAAATTTTACACGATCTTCCATTTCCTCACTTGTTATTGTCTCATTATCACATGGTCTTTCTTCTGCTAAATCTTCCTTAACATCCTTCAGTAGATGTTCTTCCTCTTCTTCCAAACCTGCAATCACACACAAATCATTAGTTTTAAAATCACAAGACCTTACGGTCTTATTTGATGCTTCAGTCATCAAGTCTTCAGGCTGCTTCAAATCATTCATATGATTCAACTCCTCTAGCTCTTCATCACTTTCAAAAAGTAATGGTCCACTCTCTGGGTAACATATCGAAACTTCAACATCTTCTTCAGCATCTTCATTTTGTTGTAGCTCAACTCTTTCGAGCTTCTCTATCCTCTGTCTGGCATCTGTAACCTGTTTAAGTTCCCTTAGTTCCTTTATCAACTGCATATTCACTTGATGATTCCTCTTCTCTTGTAGCCTCTGCCACTTCAGCTTCTTTCTCATGACATAACCATGCTTCTGGTCTACCTCATTTCTTTGCAACATCGCCATTAACACCTCAAGCTGAACTACTATCTCAGCCTTCTCCCTCTCATATTCCTCTTTGCTTAACTGTCTCTGTATGCCAATTGCCTTGGCATCCTTCTTCTTTTGTCCTCTGCTGTGGTTTATTTCAGAACCTCTGTTATGACTGTCACTAGTCATCATCCTTTCCATCTCTATGAGTCCCTCACTCACTTTACTATGAGTTGCACTAAAGCCTCTTCAGCAGCAAGTCCTGTCCTGCCACCACTTACCTCACCAAGCTCTCCTCACTCAGTCTTTTGGCAAGCAATTGGTTCTCTATCTCCGGAACCTCCTTTGAGCACTTCTCTTTGCTCTTCCTGGGCTTCAACTCATCTGCATGTTCTAAGAACACAACTGTTCTCCTTTTCCAATCTCTATTGGAATTCCCCAAGGTTCTGCTACATCTCTGTTTTCACTTAGAACTTTCACTAGCTTCCTTTATCTGTAAGAAATTTTAACCACATTGCCTTTTGGGAGTTGCAATAATACTTCAATGCAAAGACTACAATATTTTATTCTTCAAATCCAAATAAAACCACATCATCTTACCTCCAAGATCTCGTCTGATCTTGTCCTTCCATTCACCTGCAAATCTGTTTCAGCAAATCTTTATGCTTCCTCTGCACAATTTCTTGATATTCAACTACTGTCAATCAGATTTTAGAATCTGATGCTTTCTTCCAATCTTCCGGCTTTATCTGGCAAACTTCAGCTGTCAACAATAATTCCCTCTTTGCTGAGTTTCTTCCACTCAGAAATCATTAACAGCTTCTTTCATTACTATCCCTTGATCTCCTTTGCTGAGATACTTCATTGCTGCAACCATCAATCCTCAATCTATTTTTTGTCAGTGAAACCCAATTCAAAATTAAACAAACACAATACTTGCACGATTCTTCATTCAATTAGCTGCATTCTGGTTGCTTGACTGTCAGATTAGAATCTGATCTCCCTTTCAAAAAATACATTTCAGTTCTTCAACAAAACCTTCTGTCCTTATTCAGAAAACAAACATCTTCAACAGAGCCAAGCTCTGATACCAAAAATGTTGCAGGGCTAGCCTGCATTCCCAGAATCTTTAAATCAGATTTTAGATCAACATGCATTTCAGCATTTGCCCAAATCAAAAACACCAATCCCTGGCATTTTCAACCATTACATAAGCATCAAATTGTCAAACAACTCACTATTCAAATGTTCCCACAATCCATATTCCATACCTCATTAGTCCCTCAATTCCATTCTACCACCACAAATTCACATGACTTTTAATATTGAACACAATCATAAGCCAACAAAAGAAATATGCTCTTATTTCTTTTTAACAATCTTAACATTGTTTACTCAATCAAACCATAAGCAATTATAATACCATCCATCCTTTTCTCAAAGGACATCAACCCACACAAATCACTGGATTAACTCCAGGAGCGCTTTACACAAATCCATGATGCGCCCTCATTCCATTAGCTTTGATATTGGTTAATTAAATCAACACATTCACAATCCAGCTCAGCCTATATCAACAACGCACTTACTTACATTTCTCGTCGCTCTTCAACGCTTTGACTTCCCTTTTTCCATTTGCACAAATCTGGAAAAAAAATCTCTGCGTCCTATTGACTTACAGTTCCTCCACGCAACCTCAATCAAATTTTGAAAAGGTTTCAACAAAATCCTCTGCGCCCACACTTGAAACTGCTTTCTTTTTAATGCCATCACTCCCAAACTTACAATTTACCAGAATTTAAATGGGCAAATTAACTTACTTACCGTTCCCTCAAATCTTCAACGTGCACATTTATTCAATTGTCCTGCGTTGTTTACTCACATTTTAAAAATTTTGTCTCTTCATTATAATGGCGCTCTGCAAATATCAAACCAGAACTGGAAATCAACTTCTTGGAATTTGAATTACACAGGCTTTTAAATTTGATTCGATCCATAAATGCATCACTTTATATCAGGCTTGAAATTCATCGACTTGTCAAAGCAAACAAATTGTCTCCTTTTAACCATACTTCTATCTGTGCTGAAGAATTAAATCGATCTCCATAGTTCTTCATTCAACAATCTGCAAATTAACTCTGCGTTAAAGAAATTTTACTCTCTCTGCGTTATGATTGTATTTCAGAAGTTTCATAGGGTCTTTGCTGGCAACTTCCAAGGCCAGAATCTCATTGATTCTGCCAATCGAACCTAGAATGCTTATACAATTCCCATTGATGTCAGAATCGATCTCTGCAATTTAAAGAATTTCTTCACACTAAAACAAATGCGTTTATCTTAAAAGAGAGAACGCAGAGAGATGAGCCTCTGCAAACATAAAAAAGTGTTCAAATTGAAGTCGATTCAAGCATAAATCGATATTCATTCCACATCACCACTATTTCGGATTCTAACTCTGCAAAATAATAATGGAACAGAACTTCAACGTGCCTGTTGCTTCCGATTCATAATGAATGCTTTCAGATTGCTGTGTAATACTTGGTAACTACATTCAATTGAACTGTGCATTATCTGCATCCCATTAATAACTGAATACTGATATTAACAACATCGATTCATCTAATTTATGTGCAGAGTTTTATCTACAAAGCTTATCATAAGAATTTCAACGTCTTTCTGCCAAATTCAAGTGTGGTATCACCGTATAGAATGGAAAGTTCAATTTCTCTCACTCAGATTCATAAAATCAATTCTTAAATCTATAATTACATCAATAGTCTACATGCGCACCTCCATTTGAAACCTCAATCACAGCAACTGATCAATCGATCAACACATACAACTTTGGAAAACACTTTCATATAAAACAACCCGAAATTACTTACAAATTTTCCTTCTTGGCCAGATATTCCAGATTGATGGCCCTCTACAAACTGCCCGAAGGCGTCCAAGCAGAAAACCTCTCACTTTCTACTCACACTCACTCACAATCTCAATGTGTTTTTCTCTCAAAACCCCCTCTTATTCATACAA
This sequence comes from Pinus albicaulis, assembly GCA_034641835.2. NCBI lineage: Eukaryota > Viridiplantae > Streptophyta > Pinopsida > Pinales > Pinaceae > Pinus > Pinus albicaulis. Next base: position 16,925 of record JAXQQM020066929.1, on the reverse strand, counting down.
TTTTAAAAGTAATCTAATTTAATGCTCAATCCCCTTAATATCTCAATATCACTAAAATATCTCAACAAATCCTCTTATCTAGAATCTTATCCCTTTATATCCTTAACTACCCAATTCTCTCATATCCTTTTAATTAATAAAAGGATATTTACAAAAATCCTCACTTCCTCCCATTTTATTTAAAATAACAAATTAATTAAATAAAATATTAAAAATTGTCACACCCCCTTTTCTAACATATTTACAAATAAAAAAATACCCTTGATGCTCGTGCATCAGTGTTTTATCTCTTTTCTATATTGTTCTTAAACTAATCAATATTATGTGTTAATATAAAGTATTAATGGTTGGATTTTTTACTTATATTTTTATTCTTTTATATTTTCTTTATTCATTGCTTAAAGTGTATTATATAAAAGCAATTAATGTTTTCATATATATATATATAATATTTTTATTAATTTGTGTTAAAATTCTAAAGGAGTGAAATATATAAAATATTAATTTCAAAATTATTTGAACAATTAAAATTATATTATATTAAATGGAAATTATGTTTAAAGTATTATTTAGCTTTATAATTTTTTATAAATATAAAAAATATTTACAATAATTTTTTAATTTATATTTTTCTTGACAAATAAATAAATATTAATTATATATTATTGTTATTAAAAATCTATGAAAAATAAAAATATATATATAATTACACTAGTAATATATATAATTATATTAGTAATATATATAGTTGTATTACTAATTTAATAGTATTTTTTAATTTAGATTATGTTACTGGTTGTAATAAGTTGAATTTTTTTGTAATTTTAAAATTTTTACTTATTATATTTTTTGATTTTATAAAATATAAATTTTAATGTTTATTTTATTAAATAAATGTTAACCATTTTGAGATATATATTTAGATATTTATGATATAATTATTATTTATATTAGATATAAATTTTCATATATATATATATATATATATATATATATATATATATATAATTTTATGCATTTATTTATTTTGAAAATTTATCATTATTTAAATTTATTTAGTTATTTGGAATAATCTTTTTCTAATTTAAATTCAATCTCAAGTAATATCAATTAATTATTTTAAAGAAATAATATATTTTCTTTAATTTGATTCTTTAACATTTAAATGTATAAATAATAAAAGTATTTCTATAATGATTCAATATTAACATTGTTATTTACAAATAATCAATACAAAAAAATAAGTTAATCAAGAAAGAGTATAATATAACTAGTACAACCACATTAAAAATATTAATGTGGTTGATATAGCAGAAACCTCTATTTGTATCTAACATGCCTTCCATTTGTATAAACTATTGCAAAAAAAATATTATTGTTAGCTATTGCAATAAAAGTATTATTATTAACTTTGATTTTACTTAAGCCTTAATAATCCTCGGTTTCAAAGAGTTATTATCATTTACAACCATGATATAAGGCACATTTTCTAAAATTAGGTATGCTTGAAAATCCATAAGAAATTGGTGAGCATACTGACATCAAAATTTTTAAATTTATTAAAAGTAAATACGACCCTACAAACTCTCTAACACACTATAATGGTTGGTAAACATTCAGATGAAGCATATGGTGAGCATGTTCCCTTGAGAATCAATCTAGGTCGTCAATCTAGGTCCTCATTCACCTTAAGTTGAAATTTAGGAATTATGTTTAGTTTTTTGTTTATGTCAAAATTTGTATATCCAGATTAAGTTGCAACGTTGCAACACAGTTGAAATAACTCTAAAGTGTATCAAGAAGAGTATTTGAGAAACAAAAACTTCATAATTAAATAACTCTAAAGTGTATCAAGAAGAGTATTTGAGAAACACAAAACTTCATAATTATTGGAAAGACGTCTATTTAAAATATAATACTTAATCAAAGTAAAAGGATCTTGATTGAAGCTCTCTGGGTAGCTTAATTAGCTATGATCATGAAAATGAGGAGGTTCGAGGTTCAATGCTCCTCCATTCTCATGCCTACAAAAGAGCCATACATAGGTTCCCATTTCTCTAGATACACACAAAAAAAAATATCTTGATTGCCTTTTGGTTAGAAAATATATTCTATTATATAGTTGTTCACTAATTATGAATAAATTTGAGAAAAAAGACATTTGAGATCAATTGTAAATTGATTTAAAATGGTTATTTATATTGATTGATTCCTAAAAATGATAAATAAATTATTGAAATTAAAAGTGGTTGAATTAATGTTCATTGGATAACTTTATTTCTTTAATGTAGATAAAAAGAAGAAGAATAAATACTTTTACTAATGTATTTATGTTCAAATATATAGATAATATTAAGGATCGCTCTTAGGTTTTTGGCACTTTCAAGGGGATCTAAGGTTTTGCAATCATAGCCATAGGTTGTGGGTTGATCCTCCCTCAAACCTTAATCTTTACTCTCTTGTGCACTGGCTTCTCATCAAAGTCATCAAAAGTACATAGAATTTTGTTTTCCACATTAGATTCAAATGACTAAAGCATTGGAATATTTTTAGAGGACTCCCTTGATGGGATCAAAATCTGGGCCTTCTTGCTTCACGACACCTCATAGTAAATCATTATGGATTTGTCATTAAACAAGATATAGGCTCTAAATATCTCCATAATTTAAGGAAATTTCAGCCTAAAAGTGGCCTCTTAAGGAACAATAATAATATAATAGTTAAAATAAATAAAATAAGGGTTGAATTGACGACCAAGTTGTCTAGTGTTAAGGAATGACTCAATTCCCTCACAAGGCAACAAGAGGAGTACATTAGGGAGTTTCATAGCAACCCTCTAAAGGGGTAAATATATAAGGCTTTCAACACTACCAACCCGCCTTTATATATTAGGGAGAAGAGTTATCCAAATGGATCATGTCGAGTGATTGGGTGGAGCAACATGATTGGGGCATCGAGAAACATAAGCATAGTATATATGTTCCATGTGTAGGTATTCATCTTTCCCACGACATCGATTGGTGAGAGATTATGAGTTGGTACTCTATTGTTGGGATGATTATTAGGAGGATACTCTTATCCAAGGGCATCTCATAGCAGGGGCCCTTAGGAAAAGGCAATGATGGAGGGTTGAGGTGGTATCATAACCCACAAGTACCCAGATTTAGGTGGCATTGGGATCCAGGTGGATCTATTGATGATACGATTGGCTGGAGGATTTTCGAGGATCCAAGTATCGAATGAGCCATTCATGATAATTCAACATGGAGGCATGAGATATCACACTGTTTTGTATGTGATCTTGGTATCAATGTACAAATTCTTCTACTATGGATAGAATTAGATTGATTGAGGGAAAGTAATCTTTGAGCGGGAGGATTTATAATATTCTATTTTCTTGATATGGTCAAAGTGGACGGAATCTTCCCATGGTATTAACCGTGGTATTTTCCCATGGTATTTTCCTTCATTTTTCAAGGGAAGATAATAAAATAAGGTTTCTAGATATTCCATCAAGCCTATAAAAGGGGATAGGAGCCTGCTAGTGGGGGAATCCTAAGTTTATATATCTTATTGTGTTTTCTTGATAACTTGGCATGGCCGGCTCCAGTTTGATCCTAGGGAAAAAAACCCCTGTGGGTGTGATTTGTCTGGTGGATCCATTCAGGGTCCATGATTGTGCTTCAGTGTTTGTTTTCCCTTTTGATGAGCAGTCATGCATGCCATTGCAGGGGCTCCAATATTTTTGTATGGGCATGTACTATTTTCTCAATTAATAATATAAATAAAGGATGCATCTCTTTAGATCCCTTGTGATTTATGTTTGGTTTGACAATATTTCATTTATAACACTAAAATATTCCAGATCTATTGATTGTTTAGCGATTTGGGATCTTACATCCCATCAAAATCCAACAGTTGAATGAGGGCAACTCATATCATCTTTAAGACCGAAACTATAGCCTCAACACCACTCAGCCTAAAAGCTACCAAAAGTATAGTGTTTTAATCTCCCTAAGCATAAACAACTATCTAAATGCTAACATACCTCAAGTGCGAAACGTTCATATGCAAATGAGGCATGAGGGTATAGTTACAAAAATGGGGAAGTGACCTTTCAACTTCCCCATAAATTTTCAATTTCCTCACGACTCTTATATTCCTAATAACTTTTACAATTAATCTTGACTTTTTCCTGATTTGGCATTTTCATAATTATAATAATATAATAAAATAATATATAAGTGATGGGTGAGGCCATTCATTTTGTTGTTTCTTCTTCACCATGGAAGTGTTTGCTTCATTCATCCATGAAGGTTCAAGTATATTGATTGTACTTGATTCTCCTTTTACATCTTAACTACTATGACTAGACTTTGTGATGCAATATTAGATGCACACTTTTTCCTAATTTAATATCCCTTTTAAGTTTCTCAATTACTGTGCATGGCTTAGTTGAGATGTCTGGCCTTTTCATGAAATGATTATGTTTAGATTCCTCGAAGATATATTGTCTATAATTGAGTTGAATAATGCAACATGGTTCCAGATCATAATTGTCTCATAATTGTTGTCCTTTATGCTAATTTTGTGTACAACAAAACTGTTATATATATTCATGAGCTTCGTTTCATTTTTTTTTCTTTGTTAGTACCATTTTAATGCATTTTGTTGCATGGAAAAATATCTCCATGATAAATAACGAACAAGAAGAATTCCACCCCCTACGTCTTTGTAGGTGATCACAAACTCTAGGATTGCATTAGAAATATTCCAACCTTCTCTAACAGAAACCATGTTATAATTTTGTCCATCAAAACTTAATTTTGGATTTGCATAACTAAAGATCTTCTTGTGAGTTTGTCTATCATGCTATAATGTCACTTCTCATATGGTGTAAGACCTTCCAAAAGTTCACTAATACATTTTACCTCGATTATTTTCATTGGAGGAAGGATGTTGAAAAGTTGAAAATAATGCAAATTGGGAAACATGGGAAAATTTTGGCTTTGTACTCCATTATCACACATATTCTAAAAATAATCTTAATTATTTTTCTCCTAGTTCATGTATCAATTTATGTATCTAATCTTGGGAAACTCCTTTGCTACAATTTGAATTTCTTTCACATAGTTAGTATTTGGAATAACATTCAGTAATTTTAGATATTTTAATGTTGCTTCCTCCTCTTTGTGAATATTCTCATCTTCACCTATAATAGTGCAATCATGCCAAAAATTTGCAAGAGAATCATTTCCATCTATTGTGATTATTTATGTTTTATTGGCCAGAACATTCCTGAGATATTGTCCTTATGTTGATCAAATGTTGCAATGCACTCATTTGACTTGATTTTCCACATATTTAACAAGCCATCTACACCAAAAGGAACAAAACTTGTCCCAAATTGAGGAAGGAAGCTCAAAATACACTTTGCAATATGACCTTCAAATGTATCCAAGAAAAAAACATTTGATGATGCCCATATTTTAATTATCGTATCACCAGAAACTACCATCACACATTGTATGAAGGTAACAATTCCACATACCAAACTCCTCATTCAAATGGGTGTCCATAATGATCGAGATACCTTCGATCATTAGGTCCATTATTTAAGGGATTTTCCACACATAGTGGCAACAACAGAGAGGAAAAAAATGAATGTATAATATTGAATAGGAGTAGTAAAAAATGATTGTGTAATAGAAAAGCAAAGTGGAAATTAATCTATGAAGACTGTGTGACAACATATGTAACAACAAAACAAAGTGGCATCAAGTGTGATTTCAAGGACAATAAGTATGATTTTTGAATGAACAACAAGTGTGATTGTTGAGATAAAAAGTGTAACAAATGAGGACTACCAAGTGTGATGGAAGTAGGACACAAGTGTAATAAGAGGTGACCTAATGTGAATTTTGAGAAATTTAGAACATATTGTAGAGAGTTGAAGATAATATTGCATATATAAGACTAAAGAGTCGATTGGATCAACAAAAAACAAATGAAAACTATATATTAATAAGATATTGGTGGCTCTTGCAGGTTGGTTCCTGCAAATTCAGTTGGGATTGGTGTCTCCAAAAATTTTGTGCCTACAAAGAAAAGGGGAATTGGTGCCTCTTATAGGGTGGTTCCTACAAAAATAATTATACCTACATATGGTGCTGGAAAACACAATTAATCATGAGGATTTTTTTGTTTTTCTGCCATATGGATTTCCACGTACATCCTATGTTCAATATTTATGTATCATGATCGATGATTTGTTATGTTTCATGATTTAGACAATTACATAGTGCTATCCTTAAATTCCATACTTGGTAGTTCCTTTCGAGAGACAGTTTGATACAAACAAATTAAACCAAAAGTGACTCCAATGTGATGTTTTCCCCTCCATTCAGTTTGAAATATGTGTCTAATGATCTTGGTATTATTATATTTACATGGAAACTTAACCTGGTGTTGTTACAACCTCCATTTTTGTTGAGATTGAGGTTGCACCCAAAATTATTGGACCGCTACTCCATATTTTGATATCAAACAAGGTTTCAATTCTTTCAACTATCCTTTTTCCCAATTTGGGCCATTGCTACTAGGAATCCTCCCAAAAGAGTGCTAAATTTCCATCCATGATTTCCCAAAAACTTGTGATATTGAATCAAGTGTTTCTTATTATAGGATGAATTCCAAATATGAGACCCCTTAATTCCACCCCCATCGAAATTATAATACTATCATCTATTCTCGACATGTATTTTTCCTTACATAATTTTCTCCCTAAATATTTTGGGTCTTAAAGCCATAACCACCAAGTTTTGGCTCTTAGTGATTGACTAAGGATTTTAGGGTCTTTCAATGAAACACTTATCCCAATTGTATATTATCAAAACCTTATTACATGGTTGCTCAGGCCCACCTCTCCTCGAGAAGAAAATTGAGACGATGTTGAGGGAATGAGGTAGACGACACTAAACATGTGACAAATGTCACTAGTTGGGGATTGTAGTTTTGGTAAGTTCCATTTCTAGTCAGTGGATTGAATTAGGGAATCACCACATTAAATTCCTGAAGAGTATATTGCCAAGCTCCCATATTTCAAAGTTGGAAATAATTATGATTTTTGTTTTTCAACTAAGGAAATTACAGTGGATCCTCGCTATTTTCACTTCATGTAATAATTATCCCAGTGATTAGAGCCCTCATTATGGTTATTTTTTGTGTCTATTATATTTAGAAGTTATTCTGGGCACCTCATTCTCTATTGCCTAGACTCTGGTGGTGGTTGGTATTTTCAAATTTGTTGTTCATCTTCCAGTGGTTTGTAATTGGAGAGGCTTGTGGAGGCTGCAAATTCCTTGACCCTATGTTAGTTCTTTGGGGGTTGTTTGGTCTAGGTATGATCACTGTCATATCTATCCTGAAGTTTCTTGGGGTTATTTCAATCTCAAGTGTTGGTGTTTTCATGTCAATGTAGTGAATATAACCAAGACTCAAGGACATTGGCTATGGTTTAAGAGTGTCCTCGATAAATGTCGGTATATGTTATTATGAGACTCTTGCATTTTCACTAGTCTACTAGATATCATATGTCAAGATGGGTTGGCTGGTAGTTGTATCTTTTATTTCAAATATTTCCTTTAGTGTCAACCCAATTTAACTAATGACTTTATGAACTTGTTGTTGCATGAAAGAAGGGGTGGAGTCTTGAAGTTACAACGAGGGTGTTTGATAAGATGGAAAGGATGCTTCACCGGTGGAATTTCGAGTTATTTACCTCAAATATTTTGGCCAGTCCAAGGTGAGGTGGCTCTATGTTGGAGAGATTCTTTTTTACTAGAGTAGATTGTGTTCCATAGCCTAGGCTCCAGGTGTTGTCCTTGCCATGTCTAGATGTAGAGCACAAGTAAGCAAAGGGGATGCTTATTATCAGTAATGTTCTGGTAGAGGAAATATCCATCTACATCACCAAACTAATGGTTTCACAACCAAATATAGGGAGTAGATCTCGGTTCATGTGCAAGAGGAAATGGATCGGTTTAGAAGGGAAGCCTCTTCCCACAAAAATCCACTCTCAGAGAATAAAGTGCTGACATAATGGATAGATTGGATCCCTAATACGGGATATATACCAGGAAAATTTAATCAATATATGCATACAATATATTTGTATTGGAAAATGAAGTTCCTACAGGGACGTACTCGATTGGATTTCCATGAGTCTCGGAAGGATTTGCTACAACCCTTGGATCATATGCATGGGAACTTGAAAGAGTATGATAGCAGGACGAAGAATATGGACCACAAGTTGGTGAGGATAGAATATCGTCTTGACATCCAACTGCCGACTGATTGACCTCCTACAGATCCAACAGCTCCTATCTGAATGGTAGCCTTTGATTATGATCCCCTTACTTGACTATGTTATGATTCTGCCTCATGATTCCACTTTTGAAGTTGATTCTGTGCAAGGAAAAATATGCTACTATCTAGATTTAGGCTTCATTAATGATGGTTATCTCTATTTCCAGCTATCTAGCTTGTCCCTTCAAAGTGTATATTTTTTATTATAGTTTAATCTCCCTTGTGATAGATCAGTATGAGTTATTGTAATCTCTAGTTTCCTAAGTTAATAGAATTCACTCCACATAATAAAAAATTGGTACAATATAAAATAATCCATTTCATTTATTTTTATAATGATAAAATGAAAACAATTAGAACCATTAATTTTAGTTATTCTATAATTTAAAATGAACTACTTATATTGAGATAATTTGGTGAAAATATATGAACTCAAATAATTATATTTAAAGTATGATGGGCTTCTGGAGTGCTTTATATTAGATATCATTTTTGGGATTCAATTATATTTAACTTCAATTTATTGAATATTTATATAAATTTATTTTTTAAATTTATTTAATCTTAATAAATACTTGAGGATTAAAAGTTAAAATGAATTATAATACAATATATTGATTTAATAATTTAAATTAAGTTATTTTAGTGAATATAAATCTACATATTTAATTAGAATTTAGCAAATATTTATATAATATATATATTTTAAAATGTATTTAATTTTAATAAATATTTTATAAATTAAAAATAAAAATAAATAAAATTTGATTTATATATGTCTAAGAAAAAAAAATTATTATTATTTTTATAGTTTAACACATTTTTGTTTTAACATTTTAAAATATTATATATTTAGTAAATTTTTATTTTAATATTTTTAGATAAAATTTTAAAAGATAAGTGAATTATAATGAATAGATATATGGATAAATTACAAATTTTATACTTATAAATAACAAAATATAATAAATATTTATATTTTATTAAAATGAAAATTAATTTTTTTTAATAATTTTTTAAATTTTAATTAAAATATATTACTTTATAATTATTATTTAAGTTAAAATTAATAGAAGATATATAAAATTGAATTATTTATTTTAATTCAAACTAATAAATTGAATATGTAAAATAAAATGAATAAATTAAATAGTAATAAAAAAACTTTTAATTTTTAAACACATTAAAATAAAATATTATATTTTTTATTTATCATTATTATTATTTTTTTTTCTTAAATAATATGTTGTAAAATTAATATACTAATATAAAAAAAAAAGTAATAAATTGATAATAATAAAAGTCATTGCCTATAAGGTAGCATAGATAGCGATGGGGTGTCTTCTTAAGTCATTCCATGATGTTAAACATATTGATGAATAGTATTATAAAATTATGTTTTCTAGAAAAGCATCGTACACCATGAAATAATACAATACTTTTAGTATTATAAAATTATGTTTTTTAGGAAAGCATTGTACACCATGAAATATAATACAATAATTATATTAATTTAAAAAAAAATTAATAAAATCTTGAATGATGGATTATACAAAGGTAAAGTAGATTGGGCTAATATTTGTCACTCCCATCCTAATCTTTCAGATTTCAAATATTTAGATCTTAACTAGAAAAACAACTTTGGTAATTAATTAACTGTAGGAGTTATTGCATTTATTCACTTTGGTTAGAATTATTGTATTCATTCACTTACTTTCAATATAATGACTCTTTGATTTACTTGCATTCATTCATGATGACTTTTTGATTTACTTTCAATAATAACACAAATATTTATTTTATACATGCATCTTATTTGATTTACTTTCAATAATAACAAAAATATGTATTTTATCAGTGCATATTTTTTTGAAATTGAAAAGAAAAAATACTCTTAATCTAATTTACTATTTATAACTAATTAATTGAGATCCAAATAAATGTTAAAATGTACGAATATCTTAAATAAATATTAAAATCTTCAAATAAAAAAGCTATTTACAAATATACTTTTGAAATTAAAAGAAAAACAAAAAAACCATTAAAAAATAACACAAAACAGAATCTAAACTTGGTCTCTAATCGTTACTAAATATATTAAAATTGAAAAATAAAGTGCACTATCCACGGAGGGCGCTATCAAGAGTCTTAAAAATTCAAATTTTATATTTGAAATCGTTGGGATTGCGTTGTGAATTCACTACTAAATGATGGGTGGCGGTCATTGTAATTCCACGATATGTAATTGTCATTCTACAAAACTGTGACAGATGTATATTCCATGTATGTACAAGCCGGTTTGCAGGTCCCATGTATTTTTTTTAATAAATAATTTTGGTAATTGGAAACTCCGCTGTCTATATAAACTGACAAGGCAGCCCTGTAATCAAGGTTGCCCTCCTGAAGGAAAGTGTAACGACGAATTTATTCGGGAAATGTTAATGGGCGTAGACAGAAAGGAGACTTTGTGGTTGTGGAGTGTAAGAGCCTTTGAGAGTTCTTGGAAAAGATTTTTGTGACCTTTTGCCAACCATGAAAACAACAGAAAATGAACCTTTCTCTTTTCAATCTGGGTATTTATAATCTGACAAGGATTTTCTATTTTCCTGGAATCCTATCAAAAATAAAGATATATGGAGATGATGAATACCACAACGATTTTCTATTTTCCATAAGCAATTTCTTTCATGAAAAACACCGGATCCAACTACCAATAAACTTATTTTTTTCATGAAAAACACTGGATCCAACTACCAGTGAACGTACTGCTTGTTTTCCATGATCACCTAACAAGCAGATGTTCAAAAATCATTAATATGAAATAATGAAAGACCAAACGTTGAAGACTTCTCATTGAATTCACGGTTCACAGATTCACAAATCCTTTGCCAATTCCATGGCCACCAATCGGCCAAAGTTTGGAAAGTCTGTTCCACTCTAGAACATACAAAGAGAAAGGGTTCCACTCGAGAACATACACAGAGAAAGGATGAACCCGACCACCAAAGGTTGTGTTTTTAACAAATGAAACCCCTTTGTCTGAGTTTTCCGCCATTGGTAAGAGGCTTTTCAGAGGGCTTGATGTTGAACCGAAAGCTTGTACTTCCTGCGCAACAAAAAAGTGAGTAAAATTCGTAGAGAAAATGGGTTCTCAGATCTAAACTTACCTTTTCAATACCAGCTGAAAATTTCACAATTTTTTTTATTTCTTCAATTTAATCAGGATCACATCGAAACACAGTCAATAAATAGTATCCCAGATGCCTGTAACAAACAAACTGCACCACTCGGCACAAAGTTGGAATTTGCTTCTGAGTCTTCATAAACGCCATGATTTAAAAATAAGATTTCCTACGGAGAATCATACACACCCACATTCCAGAGATCCTTCTGCTGAGTGGCTGGAAAATCGATCTGGAGGAACTAATTTTGAGGATGGCCACCACTACCCGACTGGGAGTATACACGGCCAAATTCAAAATAGAGTTGGCGGGAAAATTTGAAAAATTGGTGGGAAAATTCAAATCTCGGTAGATGTTTAAATTAATTCACTTCAGTCCATCATGCACATGGTGGATGACGCATCTCGCATGGGCATAAGTGATGGATGGATGGTGAATCTTGGTAATCACTAGACATCAATCCATTTCCCGGAAAGTGTTAGCCGGAGAATTTCTGTCCATGAGTTGACAGTCAGAACAGATGTCAGAGTTACTGTCCTTAAGGCTTATTAATGAGTCTATAGACTTGAAAATATTGGTTGCCGGTGTACACTATAGTTACATGGTAGCTACAGTTACCAAAAGCAGTTCCCTCAGCCTGTCACATCTCCAATCTTGAGAATGCCAAGGCATGGCCATGTATGATAAAAGGGCCACTATAAAAACATTAAATGCCCTATGGCACGCTGGTTGGTTGTCTTTAATTGTCATAGTTTGGAATTGTTTTTCATGTTTGTCAATTTTTTTTAACATTTCATATCTATAGGGGAGGGATGCCAGTTGTTGGGTGCCCTCCGTGACGTTGTGGCAATTTGTCATGTCACTCAGTTTATGCATGTACGACACATGTCAGCCAACTTACTAGGTGTCTTGTGGTTGGTGAGGGCCATAAATCCACCACTCTCTCGTACAATTAGGGTTTTGGGCGCTCCATTTTGCTGGATGTCTCGTGAGGTCTGTGTATTTCTGTTTTGGGCGGGAGGTTGCGCGCACAGCTCCGCCGATCACTGCGCGTTGTGGCACTAGTGCTGGTGCACCTCCACTGCCATTTTTATGGCGCTCATCGCCTTTGTTCTTGCTGTTAGGATGGCTTGTTGGGTGGCACTGGTTTCTATCATGTTGTTCTTGCGCCATGTTATGGACATGTTCGGTTCCTGCAACTGTGAAACTTTGCTCCTCGACTCGTCAATGCTGCGCGGATTTGTCGACGACTTCGTCCCATGTGTTCGTTTACAAAAGTTCCATGATGGTGTAGGTAAATTTTGGTTTTTGCAGGTAAATTTGGTTTTTGTCTTGCATTTCCCTGCATTTTTCCGTGGTTCTTGCTAATTTATGTTCATTTGCATTTTATTGCAGGTAATGTTGAAGTGTGGCAAGGTCTTGCTCTCCAGTTGGCTTTTGCACCTCGAGGTCTGGCTCTCCAGTTGGCTTCTACACCTCCCGGTAGGAATTCTTTTCCTACCGGCCCACTATTGTGTTTTTTAACACTTGAACTCGTGTTTTTTTTTAACACTTCTAATCTTCTTCGATGGAATTTAGCTCTCTCTGGGTTTTAAAATGGGTTGGGTTTTCTAATTTATGGGTTTTAGAAATATTGTTTTGGGTTAGATGTAGCATTTGATGATGATTTTGGGTGCAAATTGATGATTTGATGCGATTTCTAGTTCTTGTTTGAATGGCACTAGCTTTTCTTGTTTTGAATGGCACTAGTTTTAGGGCTATACCCATGTTCCATGCTCGTTTCCATGGCCTGTGGTTCTTTAGGGCTATAGAATGACTGTTTGTTCTTATTTGAATGGCACTGGTTTTTCTTGTTTTGAATGACACTAGTTTTAGGGCTATACCCATGTTCCATGCCCGTTTCCACAATGTATGGTTCTTTAGGGCTATATAATGACTGTTTGTTCTTGTTTGAATGGCACTGGTTTTCCTTGTTTTGAATGGTACTAGTTTTAGGGCTATACCCATGTTCCATGCTCGTTTCCATGACGTGTGGTTCTTTAGGGCTATACAATGACTGTTTGTTCTTGTTTGAATGGCACTGGTTTTCCTTGTTTTGAATGGCACTGGTTTTAGGGCTATACCCATGTTCCATGCTCGTTTCCACGGCTTGTGGTTCTTTAGGGCTATACAATGATTGTTTGTTCTTGTTTGAATGGCACTGGTTTTTCTTGCTTTGAATGGCACTGGTTTTAGGGTTATACCCATGTTCATGCTCGTTTCCACAACCTGTTGTTCTTTAGGGCTATACAATGATTATTTGTTCTTGTTTGAATGGCACTGGTTTTTCTTGTTTTGAATGGCACTAGTTTTAGGGCTATACCCATGTTCTAGTTCTTGTTTTCCATTCTCTTATTTCATCTTGTTGCTAGAAGAAATGACCTCTGTAGCCATCTCATCTTGCTGAACATTATCCAACATTGAACGTAAAAGTTGGCTTGCCTCCTCCGTTTCACCTATATACATGCTTACAGTCCCTTCCTCTGTATCTGAATTGTGAGGTGTCTTGTCATATTCTATAGGTTCAGTATAAGGATTCTCTTTAGTTTCCAAACTATTATGTTCAGCAGCGTCTTGCAGAACCCTTGAGTCTTCATGATTGTGACCTTCACTAAAAAGCACATCATTCTCTGTCTCTGGATGGACTTCATTTTCAATCTTTGGGTGTATAGTTTGGTTAAAATATTTTAGATTTGTATATTACTTAGTATACCGGTTAAATAGTGATATTCTTTGTGTGTGTTGGGTGTATGTTGTGAATAACAATTGTGAGATTTAAAAATAGTTGCTTCCTTGTCTGCCATGAGATTAAAAAAAAAGTGTCAATGTTTAGTCCAACAATTCTTACTGCTGGCTTGAAGTTTTTTCCATGTCCAGTTGAGCCTTTGAGAAGACATTTGTTTTAGTGTTCCTATGGCAGTAGACATGATCAAAAGAGATATTAGAGTAGATTTTAAATAGCTTAATTTTTGGAATAAAGAAATAACAGTATGGTTGTGTGGTTGAGTAGATCTTTTTATCCAATTGTTAACAGACATTTCCGTGAAACGTATTTTACATCATTTAAATATAGTTAATATCATCTTTGCAAAAATGCTTGCCAATCTTCCAGAGGTATCAAAGACTAGAGTAATATGCCCCTTCCACCAGTGAAATGAAATCTGTCACAAGCATCCATGTATCTCTAGGAGAAAAAATCTAGAGATCTCAAATGAGTTTGATGGATTTTCCCTTACCTATCAATGTTAAATTATGTTGGTATTTAATATCAATGTAATTTGTAATCCTTCTTTTTTCATTTGTCTGCAAGTATCGTAATCTTGTTCGCAGGAGATCATGCGCTGAAATTTGATCTAACCAAAGTTCTCCTACCATACTAGTTGTGAATAGAGCTTGTATCTATATTTCTACGAAAGAGCATGTTGGTAGTGATGTGCCATTTTTACAGTGACTTTATACCATCTCATACATAATTTATGATGCGGATTCATCAAGGTTTTGATTCAAGATTGGGAATCCTTTAACAAAATCCATTCGGACATGTTGTTGTGCATGGCATTCATGTGAAGACACCTTAGTAGATTGCAATCTATTTGAATGAATACCTATTGTTTTACCTTGCTTAAGGTTAGTTAACTTATAGAATAAACCTTTCTAGAGATAATTAATAGCCATGGTGGAATTTCAGCCATCTTATACAAAGTAAATTAAGCATCTTACATGTTCAGAAGATTGTGTAACAGAGGAAGAGGTCAGCACAAACATCTTATTATGAGACTTTCTTGGCTTATTAAGCAGTCTTTCTATAAGTCTTAGAAACAATGTTGCCTTATAGGGGTACCTTAAGGCTTAGATTGGTCAACCTTGAAGCTTAACAGACATTTGATCTCTTTATATGTTCCATCTGTTATTTGTTTCTTCAATCTTATTTTGTTCATATTGTGTTATGTGTTTCAATCTGTCGTTATTTGTTTGAGTCTATTCCAAGTATCAAAAAATAAGGGCAATCTAACATGTATTTTTGATACCTGTCCTACATGAGATGTATTTTTGATACCTTTCTAGTTTAACAACTATTTAAGAATTCGAACATTTTATTTTTTTGGAAATTATAAGTACATATGCCACTAGGCATTGTCCAACAAAAAAATATTTGCTTGCCTGTCTGCCATGAGATTTAAAAAAAAAGTGTCCATGTCCAATCCAGGAGTTCTTACTGTTGGCTTGAAGTTTTGTCCATGTCCAATCGAGCCTTTGAGAAGACATTTGTTTCAGTATTCCTATGGCAGTAGACATGATCAAAAGAGATATTAGAGTAGATTTTAAATAACTTACTTTTTGGAATAAAGAAATAACAGTATGGTTGTGTGGTTGAGTAGATCTTTTCATCCAATTGTTAACAAACATGGAGTCCCATAAACATGCGAAGAGTGTATTCCAAGCTCTCTTGCTAACTGCAGAATCAGTTTTAAAGAAAATAACTCAGCATATTATTAATTGAGCTTGCAGGTCTATTCACCCCTCCTTGGTCGCCATCAAGACTATTGATGCAATGGGAGGCCGACAAGTTGATAGGGTAGAGTGGGTAGAGATTGGAGCTAGTCATAGAGAAGAAAAGTAGATTATCAGTAGTCGGACTGGAGGAGATAGAGGAGATTATCTACCTTCTACAAATCCTGCGGTGTAGTGAATATAATTGTAAGCAGACTAATAGAACTTAATTGTAAACAGAATAATGGAACTAACAAAAAATCTTCTAAAACTAACAAAACAAACTAAAACATATAAAAATTTAGAAAATCTTCATAAACTAACAGAACTAACTAAAACATATAGAAATTTATAAAAAGTTCATAAACTAACAGAACTAGCAGTATACAGTATCAATAAAATAACACATCTAACAATAGTGCCATGTCATTCTATCTGAATATTCTAGTATCATAGATTATAGATGTTCCTTCCTTACAATGCCACATATGGTATGGAATAAATAAACCTCCATGTGACAAGAAAAATATACAGTCTATCCAAAATCCACATCATAATGTGGTTACAACCAAAAACATATAACACCCCTATTCTTTATGGCCTTGAGAATGTTTAGTGCCAAACCCTGAGTTGTCTGATTGAGCCAAGTAGGTTGGCCTCCCTAAGAAGGGTTGATTAGGTTGTGGTTGATTGCTTCCATATAATTGAGACCGATTTGTCCCTTCCAACCATGAAGGAATTGAGTACCCATACATCACACTTACGCTAAGTGGAGGTGTTTGATGAGCATATATTGAATTCACACCTCCTGTGGTAGGAATAAGGCAAGTGGGTAAACCCCCATTT